>VDFB02298573.1:0-31806 GCA_007258455.2 Sequoia sempervirens
TTAGTCTTTGGTCTAGTGACAGCGTTCAGGACCAAGCATACATTGCGTGCTACTGCAACTTTTTCACTCTATACATCTTTGGTTGTGATTAATCATGTTGAGGATACCTCTGGGAAAGCCCCTGTGGGTCTAACTGAGCTTGAAGTGAAGGAGAGATTATACAAGAGGTTTGTTGCTTGAAGTTTGACACCCCTGATGCTCAAAGAATAGATCGGCTTTAGGGATTTGGGAAGCTACAACTTTGAGAACCAGCAAACAACATGCCTTTTCTTCCAAGTTATCAGGTTTTCAGTTGATTCCACATTGAAGACTTGCCACCTACCAATGGAATCCAAAAGTTTACCAGCAACTTACAACCTTTTGGTTCCTCCTAACTTTTTGCAAAGGGGAAGGATAGCTTTGATTTTTTTTACCACGATAGTCGAGATGTGTGCATAGATGCATTTGAAATAATGTTCCACGGCGTTTTAGGGACAAGGATGGGGGATGACAGGGGACGTGTTTCCGAGATGTCCCCTAGGGGCCATTTTTAGGGGATAGTAGGGGATCACAATATATATATACTTTCAAAATTTATTAATATATTATAGAGAGAGAGAGAGAGAGAGAGAGAGAGAGAGAGAGAGAGAGAGAGAGAGATGCCAATAACTGATAACAACAATATCAATATGTAAATAAATCACGAGAGCAGTAGTATAACAGCATAATAAATGTCAATAAAGCATTATAACAGCAGTCTCAAACATCAATAAAACCATGGTCTATCAATATCCAGATGTCTCAAACATGTATCCAAAAGTCTCAAAGTTCAAACATGAAAATACTAAATACAATAGTCTATGAAACTAAGCCTCATTCAGGCTATGAATATCCAAAGACTCAGAACTATCTAAGTCACTATCATCCTCTAGCAAAAGTGGATCATCCAATGGTAGCCCGATTAGTCCTGGTTGCACCTCCTCCTCATCAATTTGCCTAACATCCTTAGGATCAACATCTCATTGTGTTTTTGGAGTTTGTCGATACTCAGTAGTTTGTCGGTCCTGAAGTCTCAAGGCACTATGAATTGCAACTAATTTCTCGGCTTGTTTTGAAGTAAGCTTGTTTCTCTTATTGGAGTGGATGAAGCCATAGGTGGACCAATTCCTCTTTGCAAGAGAAGAACTAGCACTCTGTGAGAGCAAGCAAATGGCAAGTTTTTTCAAATCCACCGTCCTTCCCATGAAATTTCCACCATCCAATGGGGTTGTTCTGTGTAATGGTGGCCCTTATCCGTCCTAGCCTTTGGTTTGTTGAATGTAGGACCCTGAAGATCAGCAAGCTGAAGCCATTGCTTTCTAAGAACGGTTGCCTGCTCATTGGCATACATTTTATGAAGGGTTGTTGTAAGCCTCTTATCACCTTGTCATCCTTAGAAGCAAGCTTTCAGCCAGGTTTAGGTACATACCACTTCGGATTAAGAGCATAGGCAAGCATATGAAGAGGGGTATTCACTGTGCTCCACCTCTTTGTCACAATAGGCCTAATATGGTCTTCATAAAATTGCAACTCAGGATGCTTTTGACGAATAGCTTGCTTCATTTGGTCAAGCATGCTATAAAAATTCTCATAGATCTCTCCCAAGCTGGGAGAGTCTGTATTTGCATATTGGATTACCCCCACAACTGGTGATATAAAAGAGCAAATATGCCTGCAACAAATTAAAATTTAAAACTTTTAAAATACAAAGTAAAACAAAGTGTAACAAATTAAAAAACAATGAAAATTTTCAGATTTCTTACTTGATATTGGCCCACCAAGTGTCATTAAGTACTCTTTCTCTCACTGCCTTGCCTTCATCTGTCTTTGATAGAGCCCACTTTTTTGAATCTCCACAAACAACCATGGATTGTAGAGTATCTTGGACCTCCAACATCCTCTCCAACAAAATATAGTAGCTAGCATATCTAGACTCAACTGGTTTGAGGAATTCTTTCTTTGAATAAGACCGGAATAGTGCAAGTGGTGTGATGGTTACATACAAACATTTGTATGTCTCTAGCCTCTGCAACTGCTGCCTTCACCCAATCTATTTTGCCAATGTCTTTCAAAGCATTATTCAAAGCATGTACACAACATGGAGTCCAAAAAATATGTTTGTAAGCACTCTCAATCATTAGACTAGCTAGCTTACAAACATGAGTTGAATCTGTCACAACTTGAGCAATGTTAGAAGGCCCAACCTCCTCTATGGCTTCCCTCAAAATGGAAAACTGAAAATCAGCATCCTTAAGTTTCCCAGAACAATCAACAGCTTGAAGAAAGTATGAACTAGCATGGCATGTAACAATAACATTAATGAGTGGCCTATGTTGAATATCAGTCCGCCCATCCATGACAATGGAACAGCCAATCCTAATCCATGTTTGCCTCATCTCCTCCATCATCATGGTAGCTTTTGAATATTGTTTGTCAAGGAGGGAGGTACGCAATCTATGTTATCCAGGGGGGGCAGAAGAGGGTCCAACTACCACTATTTATTTCACCATAGTTTTGAAATAAGGTGACCTTGCCAAATGAAATGGAAGACCATGTGCATAAAATAATTTGGCCACTGCATCATCAGCGTGCTCATGGTTTTGCACATTCATTAACCCCATGACTGAATTTTTCTCACTTGCTTTCCTCTTCCCTCTATCACAACTCTCTCCAACTGATATATTGGAAGAGGCATGAAAATCAATTAATGACCGTTTTTTATTTTGAATGGTAATGATTTGGTCATCACTTACTCCAACCAACTTTGCCATTTCAAGCTGCTGCTCCAATGTTATTGCCTCACAAACTCTAACACCCTTTCCATTATCACCCACTAGATGGCCTCTAATCCTAGTATAGCTCCCATGGTAATGAGTTTTGCAAACATGACAAAGCCATTTCTTGCTGCCCCTTGAATTTTTCCCCTTGTTGGTGGTCACATCTATGGCAAACTAAAGCAATGGTTTCTTGTGGTTGAAAGGGCCTTTTGCAAACTTTTGAAGAGAGGATGTAGGGCATGCATAATGGTCTGTAGAAGCTGAGGTTGGATTTTCAGAAGTAGAAGAAGGGTCTATTGACATTGTGTTAACTTCATTTTCACTGTCACTATCCTCATGATTGTCACTACTGCTGTTGCTGCTCATTTTGTATGTTTTTTTTTTATGGTTGAAAATTTGAAAGTTTGAAACCAAATCAATGAAAATATTTTTCAATTTAGAAACTCACTAGCAAGGTAAAAACTTAGAAAGCTATAAAAAAATTGACATACCTCGGCTGTAGCTTCAAACTTGCAGCTGGAAACTTGTTGCAGACTTGAAGCAAAACAAAAATCAGTCTAATATCTCCTCAAATCAGTCTAATATCATGCCAATATCTTCTCCAACAAGCAAACTCTCATAGCAAGGAGCACAAATTGAGAAAATGAAAGAGCATAATGTTGGGTGAGTTAATGTTTGATTTTTTTTTATGTTTTGCTGACATTTTAGGGTTCAAATTAGGGTTGGACATCATTGTGGGCCCCCCACATACCTAAACAACAGAAAAAATAATTAAAATAAAAGTTTTTTTTGTTTTTTTTTTGCTGCTGAAGCATCCTAGGCCGCAGGGGACGACAAGGGACTTCCTCGACTTCTCCTTGCCGTCCTCGACGTTCTCCTGCCGTGCCCAAATGGACGAGGACGTTTTGGGCCGTTTACTGTTGATTTGCTTGGTTCGGGGACGGCAAGGGGACATCCCCTTTGCATCCCCTTGTCCTGAGGACGATTGGGGACGAGGATGGCCCCTTCTGGGACAGGGGACGCGTCCCCATGTAACACAGATTTGAAACCTTTAATACTCCTCCATTGGGGGATCCTTGCTTGAACTGCAGTAGTCCAAAGCTTGGTCTAAAGTCGTACCTCCAAGCTTGATCTCTTGTGCCTCCATTAGAGGTTGTAAGAGGTTCATTTCTACGTAGATCCTAGTAATGCCATGTCTTTGTTCTTTCGATGTATCTAGAAATCAACTGGAAATTGAAATAGCTCTTCAAATAAAAATAAAAATAAAGTAAACAATGTAAATAATATAAAATAATTTATAAATAGTTCTAAAATAAAACAAAATAACTCTAACCAAATAAAATAAAGTAACTTTCAAGTAAACACAATAACTCTTAAATAAAATAAAAATAGCTCCTCAAATAAAAATAAAGTAAACAATGTAGATAAAAATAAAATAGTTTTTAACTAAAAATTAAAATTAATGTGTCAATGGCGCAGAGAAGAGCGAAAGAGTGAAATTTTGCAGGAAGGCGTAGAGCGTCTGGGGTGGCAGGCGAAAAGGGTGGGTCGATGATGCGACTAAGAATTCAAGGAAGGACTAGGTGATGCCTGTCCTGTCCCCCATTCAATCCATTGATTTGACGGATGAAGTTGCGAAGGAGAGGCTTATGTTAGATGAATTAGCGATCATTGCCAGGGTGGTTGGTCCTAGATTCGGGAGATACAAAATTAGGGAATGGATAGCGAACAATTGGAAGCAGGCGGAAATGATAAAATTCATGCCTAAGGGCTTCTTCATTGCAGTGTTTCAATCCGTGGAGGCAAGGTTGGCAATCCTTGAGCATGGGGTGTGGATGATGGACGACCTCCCTCTGTACATGCAAAAATGGTGCCCTAACTTTGATGCGGCTAAGCACGACCCTTATGACAGGCCTGTGTGGATTAGAATGTACAACTTGCCGTTGGAGTATTGGGCAGAAGAGTGCCTGATGAAGATTGGTCGTTCGCTGGGGATGCTTGCGAATGCTAATATTAGCATTATTGAAGGTGATTCTTATGTGTATGCTCGGATCCAAATTGCCGCGGTAAGGAAAATCCCTTCGGGGATCTTATTGCGTGTGGGGGAGTCGATTTGGATCCAGTTTGTGGAGGTTGAAGCGGAAAAACATTTCTGCCCAAATTGCAAAAGATGGGACCACGACTCAGATAGATGCAAGTTGGAAAAAAAAAAAAGATGGTTTGGCGGCCGAAGGTCCAAAATCTCCCTGCGCTTACTACCCATGAGTGTGTTAAAGGTGATGTGGTTGATGTCCCTGCTACTTCTAGAGCCGACAATGTGCTCGTTGCTTCGGGATCGAGGATCCCTGGTTCTCCTCGGCCAGAACAGTCAAACGTCGTTTCGGATCTGGTGAAGCTGGCCTTGGTCCCCTGTGAGGCTGTTTCCCCCGTGTTGGAGGCTGATTTGAATTTGGGTGAGGATGCTAATGTTGAGTTGGATGAATTGGACATTATCGACCCTCGGTGTATTAGCCAGTCGATGGCACAATTAATCGGTAAGGCCAAGAAAAGTCGAGGCCGCAAAATTGACAAACAAAAAAGGGAGGAGGCTAGGGAGAAAGGGTACAAGAGCATTATGGATTTCCTGACATCCAAGGGAGGGAAGGCCTCCCTTGGACAGCCATGAGGATCCTGACAAACGACGCTTAATTAAGCGTCATCTTGAGCGTACAAAAGCGGATGTTATTTTGCTTTAGTTAACCAAGATTAATGTGGAAGGTGGTAAGTTTTTGAGGTACTGTAAGCTTTGGGAAGGCTTTTTTATGGATGCAATTGGCTTGGCTGGGGGACTAGGCATTCTGTGGTTGGTGGATAGAGTTGATGTGGAGATTCGCTACTGTAACCAGAATTGGATCCTTGGCTGGGTGAGTTGTAGATTGGTGGATTTTGGTTTTCTAGTAGTGAATGTGTATGGGCACTGTAGAACGGATGACAAGGCCCGTGTTTGGAATGAAATCGGTCTTGGGTTGAAACCGTGTGGTAGCTACATGGCAATTTTAGGGGGCAATTTTAATGCAATATTGGACTTGAATGAAAAGAGCAGGGGGCTGCGTAAGGAGAACAAGGCAATAGTGGATTTTACGGAGTTCGTTTCATTGTTATCATTGGCGGATTGCATCCCAAAAAATGGACTTTACACATGGACCAACCGTAGGGCTGGCTTCACAAACATTTCTAAGAGACTTGACTGATTCCTTGTTGATGCTGGGTGGATGGCTGATGCTTTCTCTTGCATGTCTTTGATCCTCCTGATTGCGGTCTTTGACCATTTCCCAGTTCAGTTGAATTTGAATCTAAGTGAAAGACCGGTAAAAAGCTATTTCAAGTTTGAGTCAATGTGGTGGCGTGACTCGAGCTTGATAAATTTGTTGAAGTCTTGGTGGGCGGAGGATTTGGTGTGTGGGGGAACTCCCAACTTTCAGCTTGTTAGGAAGATTGGTTTCATCAAAATGAAATTGAGGGACTGGAATCGCTACAGCTTTGGTAACCTATTCTCGGAGAAGCTTAAGGTCAAAGCGGAGATGGAACAGCTCAATGAATATGTGATAAGTAATGGGATGTCGCTCGAGGAATTTGAGCGCAAGGAGTTAAAATCATGGCACTCTGAGTTGCTAGCTAGGGAGGAGTTATTCTGGAGAGACAAAGCTCGCAAAATTTGGCTCAAGGATGAAGATTTGAATACAAAATACTTCCATGCGGCCACCAGAGCAAGGAGAGTTCAAAACATAATAGAATCCATTAAGAAGTCGGATGGTTCCTTTGACCGGGCGGGTCTAGAGTCTGAAGCTGTGGCCTACTTCTCTTCCCTGCTCGCGGCTTCTTCAAATTTTGGTGACTTAGATTGGTCTATTTTGGATCACATCCCAAAATTGGTAAGCGATGAGGACAATAGGTGATTGTTGGAACCTTTCACAAGAGAGGAGTTGCGGCTTGCTACTTTTGAGTTGGGTCTGGACAAGGTGCCAGGTCCGGATGGGATGCTGGCGAAGTTCTTTCAAATGGTTGGGTGTCAGAACCTGGTGGTTCTCAAATTGAAACCCTGATGGATTTTTTGTTTGTTTTGCAAGTTTTTCGTTTTTTTGTATTTTTGAGGGTTTTTGGACAAAATAATAAATGCTGCGATTTTCTAAGAAATTGCAAATAAAATCTAAATAAATTCAATATTGCAATTTTATGCTCAGATATGATAGGCGCCTCAATGTATTTAATTTCCAGAGCAATTACAATGATAAAGATGAAGCTATAAATGAAATACAACAAATTTATTGATGAAAAACCTGATTTCTCATGATGGCGGCTGTAATAAATGCTAAGGGTACGGCCAGAAATAAATGAATCCTCCAGACTCTGAATACAATGCCAGATCTCCAGTAAATGCCTAAGACAAAGCCAACGCCTCAAGCTGAGAACCAGAATCTGAGAACAGGGGAATAGTCTCTGAAGAAATAAGTACGGCCTGCAAGTACAGTAGTACGGCCAGTCTGCAGCAGCAATAACAATGGTACGGACTTCCAAGAAAGATGCCCAATCTCTGAATGAAGCCTTGTGATGAAGTCGCCTTAACAATCTGATGATTTCCTCTGTAAAACTCTGAATGAATATCTCAATAATCTCAAACTGTGATCTCTGGATGAAATCACCAAGTGCAAGCTTCAGCTGGTATTCCACAGCCTCAGTCTGCCTGATCTCTGAAGAGTTTTCGTTCTCCAGAAACGATCGTCTGCCAGAAACCCTAGGGTTTGCAAACTCCAATGCTCAGAGCAAAAATCAAGACAAAATTGAATAATAACATGATAGTTCGATTTTGCCTGTGAAAGGAATATATTGCTCCTTGAGAAAATTCGACCTAAACTCCATTTTAATAAATCATTTAAATTAATGATTTAATTTGCACTTTTGACTTAGGACAAATAATTAATCATTGGCGTCCCATTTTTAATGAATATAAATACTCATTAAGTCACCTTTTAATAATATATTATAAAGTACGATTAAATACTTTATAATTAAGCCAAATAATTAAATATTTCAATATTTCAATAAAGTGACTTTATTATAAAGTCAAATTATTAAATATTTAATAACTCATTAAATACTCCTTATTTCTCCGTCAAATCAATCAACTGCTGAACTGGGTCGAATCTGAGCTGAATAATTGCACCAGGTGCCCTGCCCGAAATAGCAGCTTCCGCCTGACCTAACTTTCTAAAAATAGAAAGTTCTCTGAAAAAGCTCTCTGGAAGATTCTGCGAAGGCCCAACCTGACACAACTGCAAACTGGAGCTACCAAACACTGGATAACTGCCTCCGATGATCCTCTGCACACCCTGTCAACCTACGAGGATCGAAATTATAGGCTAACTCCTCGACAAGCAGTGTCAGCTAAAACGGGGACATGACAGTCCGCCCTCCCTGAAATTGCTTGTCCTCAAGCAATCTCTGCAAATACAGCTGCACTGCACCACCTGGATCCCATGGGAAGTACCGGACAATGTTCCTGCTGGTCACCACTGACTCCTGTAACTCCCACAACTGATCAGCAAAAATAAAATACCATTCCCTATTAACCTCAGTGCGGTCCGGCATAGGATCAAGAAACTCAGAAGGAGGCAAGTCAAACGACAAGCAACACTTACCCCCTAAAACTGCACGAGATATACTATCATCCAACATATCAAGCACGTGCATACCACCACTGTGCACCTGAAACAAATCGTGTACATGCGGATTAATCATGAAGCTATATGCACTCTGCACCATATACACACTGTGATACTCCTCCGTGAGCTGAGTCTGAAATCCCAGTGCACTAGTAGGATCCCAAACGCTATCATCACTCTGCTCAAGACCATGATCAGGTGTACTCATATCAAACTCAAAGAGCGGATTGTCGTATGTAGATATAACATCTGTCTCAAACAATGGATTGGTCACAAACGGAACCAAACCACTAGGCTGATCCCAAACGACTGCCTCAGAACCCCCGGGGTACTGAGCATAACCATGCCTGGTCTGCGCAAAATCCTGCTCTACCTTCTCGCTCTTCCCACTAACGAGAGAGATAGAACGAAGGCTGCCATCTGTAATCCCCCTCAACACATATTTCTTGCCCTGTACCTCAAATCTCATCTCCATTTTAGGCAAGTTGAGGGTGAACACACTAATGTCCTGTAGCCATCTCATACCCAGCACAAAATCCATCCCACCCAAGTTGACTACATAAAAGTCTGCCTGCAACTCATAATCAGTCAGCATGAGAGTGAGATTACAAATCCGTCGAGTGCAAGTGAGTGTATATCCATCTGCCACCCGAACTCTGAATCCAGCGAAATCCTCTGTCTGGAGTCTACATCTGCTGACGAAGCCCTCATCAATGAAATTGTGTGTGGCTCCAGTGTCGAGCATAGCAATACATCGCTGTCCTTCCACTAATCCCCTGAACCTGAATGAATCATCCCGTACACTCGTAGATAACACCAACGGGGATAAGTTGGCATCGGGCCCAAACTCCGTAGAAGCATTCCCTGCCTCCGCATGTTCTGAAACAACCGGCTGGTCTGAATCATCAGACTCGTCATCATCATAGTAAACCCACATGGCGCGGTTGGCTCTGCCCTTCGGTCTCAAAGGACAATCGTGCTCCTTGCTGTAGGGTGCTTTGCACCAATAACAAAGTTGTTTCTTCCTGCATTCCTCCCGAGTTGCATCATCAATTCTTGCAACTGGTTTCCTTTTAGGCTCTGCAACTGGTGTATGACTCTCCTCAATAGGCAAGTTATTTGTTTTAGGCAGAAATTGTTTCTTCGGAGCAGCAAGCTCCATACTCCTTGCCTTCCGCATCGCCTCCTGAAGTGTAGTAGGATCAAACGCCTTGACCCAACCTCTCATGGGTTCTGTCAAACCCTCAACAAATAATATAATGAGTCTCCGCTCTGAAATGCCAGTCACCATAACTGCAACTCTCCGAAACTCACCTATGTATGCATCCAAACTGCCTGTCTGTCTGAGCTGAGCCAACTCTCTGAAATACAGTTCTGGATCCTTCTTATCGAATCTCTCTATCAGTCTGCTGGTGAACTCCTGATAGGTATTGACCGCATGATGGCCTAGCGTGTACATGCCATGGTGCCACCAATCGTGTGCTACTCCGTCAAGATGTAAAGTGGCAAATTTAATTGCCTCATCCTCTTGCATAGGCCTAAGTGACAAGTAATTGTCCAATTTCTGGACCCAAGACCTAGCTGATGTCTTCTCTGACCCATCAAAATATGGCAGCGTAATCTTGCTCACCGCATACTGCAAATCTCTATTCACCTGTGGCTGCTGCTGCTGATGCTGCGAGGGTCTGCGGTCAAATCTACCTCCTCCTTTGGGTTTATAGACATCTATAAACTCGTGAAATGTAAGTGCACCTGCGGATCTCGGTAGCTAGTGACATGTAACTCGCGAGTGAGAATCTGCGTCAAGTTTACCCGACATGCCGATACGTAGGTTTGAAACTCCCGATCGTAGCTGATGCTGCATACGAATTACGAGGTGGAATCCCTAGGTAAGAGAAAGTAGGGCATCTGGCCCTCGGCTCGATGTCGTCGTCGGGGATATAGGCTGTCTAGGAGGTATTCGATGCTAATCAAAGCTGATCAGCGAAGTCGCGATCCGGCTCGTCATCAATCTGAATGAAGTGTGGGCGGCGTGAAATTACCATTAATGGTATATCAGGTGAGACATCATATCCATCATATTATCGTGTCTCATACGAGACTCCTCATCCGGTGATATATCACCTCTGCGTATTGCCTTCCACTGGATCCACTGCGAGGTCTCACGAGGAAGTCTCCGCGATTACGCCATTAGGAGTTGCAGCTGTTTTCACTACAAGTCGGTGGATGCATGAAAACCAGGGAGGCCTCGATATTATGCGACTATGCAGATGATTGGACTGTCAATCCTGCGTCTTTGCGTTTCCTCGCCTCTCATATCTTTGAATAGGATCTGGGCTCCTTGAAAGGCAAAGGCAAAAAGCACTTTCGAGATCTTGAAAAGCAGCGGCCACCGGGGATAAAGTCACGTGCTCTGATACCAACTGTCCGAGGAACCAAGGTGGTTCTCAAATTGAAAACCACGATGGATTTTGTTTGTTTTGCAAATTTTGGTTTTTTTGTGATTTTGAGGGTTTTTTGACAAAATAATAAATGCTGCGATTTTTCTAGAAATTGCAAATAAAATCTAAATATATTTAATAATGCAATTTTATGCTCAAATCTTGCTCAAATATGATAGGCGCCTCAATGTATTTAACTTCCAGAGCAATTACAATAATAAAGATGGAGCTATAAATGAAATACAATCAATTTATTGAAGAAAAGAAGCGATTTCATGATGGCGAAACATGAAAATAAATCGCGAGATACTGACCCGAGAAAATAAATAGATCGAGGGCTCACGAATACAATACGGATCTCGATGAAATGCCTAAAGACTAGAAATAGCATATAAAGAACGAGTCACGGGAATGGGAGAATAGTCATAGAAATCTGATCTGACACAAGTCTGATGAAATCGCAACCCGGTCTGGCAGCAGTATGCTCAGTAGTACGGGCGCTCAAGAAAGATGCCCAATCACGAATGCGACCTTGTGATGGAAATTAAGCTTAACAATCGGTAGAGTTTCACCACGTAAACTCACGAATGAATATCTCAGTAATCTCAAGTGATCACGGATAGAAATCACCAAATTTACCCGGCTTCAAGCCCGATGTTACCACGACCTCGCGGTCGCTGATCTGAAGAGAGTTTAAGTTCTCAGCGATAAATGCGAAGCCACAAGGGTTTGCAAACTCCAATGCTCAGAGCAAAATCAAGACAAAATTGAATAATAACATGATAGTTCGATTTTGCCTGTGAAAGGTATATATTGCTCCTTGAGAAAATTCGACCCAAACTCCATTTTAATAAATCATTTAAATTAATGATTTAATTCGCACTTTGACTTAGGAGAAATAATAAATTATTGGCGTCCCCTTTTTAATGAATATAAATACTCATTAAGTCACCTTTTAATAATATATTATAAAGTATAATTAAATACTTTATAATTAATGCCAAATAATTAAATATTTCAATATAGTGACTTTAATATAAAGTCAAATTATTAAATGTTAATAGCTCATAGTGCTCATGTTTCTCAGATCAAATCTCAATGAAGCTGGCGAATTTGGGTGGGTCGAAATTTGAATGGGTGAGACAGTTACTTACTGCCCAAAATATAAACTAGCTGACCTAACTTTCTAAAATGGAGCGTTTCGAAAATGCTCAACTGGAAGGGTCTGAGGCCCAACTGATACAATTTGGAGCTGCAAACCTTCGGATAAGCGCCTGCGATGATCCTCTGCACACTGTCGACCCTCGAGGGATCGAAATTATGGAAACTATCTCGACAAGCGATTCGATAAAGCGGGGGACATGACATTGCAGGAGTTTGTTGCGGAAGACATTTGGAATTTTGTTGAAGACTTCAGGAAGAGCAAAAAGTTTGTGTGAGACATTAATAATACGGTAATCACATTGATTCCTAAAAAGCTTGTGTGCTCCTCTTTCGTTGACTTTCGCCCCATTTTGTTATGAAACTCCATTTACAAGATTGTGGCAAAGGCATTGGCAAATAGGCTAAAACCACTTCTGGGGACATTGATTTCTAAAGAGCAAAACGGTTTTATTCCGGGGAGGGAGATAATGGATTGTATAATTTTGGCTGCGGAAACCATCCACACTATCTCTTCTGAGAACTTAAAGGGTATGTTGATCAAACTTGATGTGAGTAAAGCATATGATCATGTCAACTGGTGTTTTCTGTTGGAGGTCCTGAAAAGGTTTGGCTTTGCTCAAGGTTGGGTGGATTTGATCCAGACGTGCATCACGACTCCAAGGTATTCGGTTGTTGTGAATGGTTCACTATGCTGCTTCTTTGAAGCTTCTAATGGGCTGCGTCAAGGGGATCCACTATCCCCTTTCCTGTTTGTAATCATGGCTAAGGCTATGAGCAGATTCTTTTGTAGTATGAGGAATTCTGGTTTGTGGAAGGGCATTAAGGTTGCAAATGGACTGGATTGTGTGACGCATTCTCAATTCGTGGATGATACGTTACTTGTTGGGGAGGCATTGGTAAGTGAAGCTGAGGTGATTGGGATGGCTTTGAATAAGTATGTATCTGCCTCGGGCCAGGTTATTAATAAAGAAAAATTAGTGATTTATTTCTTCAACACGAAGAATGCTGTGCAGAAGAAAATATCAAATAAACTAGGTTTCTCGATTGCCAGCCTTCCTTCTAAGCATCTGGGGTTGCCGCTCTTCTAGGGGGGCTGTAAATCGGAGTACTGGGATGAGATTCTGAGTAAGTGTCGTATTAAGGCTGAAGCATGGAAATGCAATTGGCTGTCCTTTCCTGGTAGAATCTAGAAAATCAAGTCGGTTTTGGCGGCCGTCTTGATTTACACTATGTCTTGTTTCAAAATGTCAAACAAAGTGCTCGGTGTTTGGATGGTTTCCTCAAAAGGTTTTTGTGGGGAGGCTCCAAGGAGGTTAGGAGGATTCCGTTGGTTAGTTGGGACACTGCTTTCCTTTGAAAGGCAGATGGGGGTGTGGGACTCTGGAATATGGAATTGGCTAACAGGGCGTTGGGAGAGAAACTGTGCTGGAAGTTGATTAAAGAACTTGGGAAATAGTAGTGTAAGATAATTCAGTGCAAATACTTGGATAATAGTTGCCCTTGGAGAATTGTGACGATGGCCAATAGAGGTGAGGGGTCAGCAATATGGAAGTTTATTTGGGAATGCAGGCAAATCATCTCGGAACATGTATCGTGGAGAATTGGCAATGGAAAAACTGCGCTTTTTTGGCACGACTCTTGGGAGGGACATGCCTCTCTTTTTAATGAATTTGGGGATGCAAGCTGGATCTCGATAATGGAAGAGAAATTTGGGTCAAGAGTGGTAGATTATGTGGTCCTAGATGGGGCTGGTTGTGGTGATAGGCTTGGGTGGAGGAATTTGGATGGCCTCATCATTCTGCCTAGGGATCTCCAAAAACTCTTGGTGGTTCTTGGAGGGAGAAAAGTTAGGTTAATGGCTGATGAGGATGATTTGATATGGTGTGTTGCCAAGTTTGGCGCTTACTCGGTGAAGCTTGGGTACGATATCCAATTGGTCTCCAGGGAGAGGAGGGAATGGCCCTCGGTTTTGTGTTGGAGTTCTAAGGTTCTCCCGAAAGCTGGTGCATTCTTATGGACGGCGTTGCATGGTAGAATCCTAATAGGAGATAGGTTAGCTAGATATGGAATTTAGGGACCTACGATTTGTCCTTTATGTTGGAGGGATGGTGAGTCTACAAATCATATATTGTTGTCTTGCCAGTATGCTTCAAAGTGTTGGGACTGGCTCCTCAACTCGTTGGGGTGGTGTACCCCTAGACAACAGGATCTTCTCTCCTTTCTTGCAAGTTGGCCACAGGGGTCTTAGAAGGAGCTCTGGGGGGACATTTGGCGGGTTGCCCCTTCCCTGCTGGTTTGGCACCTGTGGAAAGAACGAAACAGACAAAATTTTAAAGACTCGTGTATGGATGTGGGTCCATTGATTGGATGGCTTGAGACGACAATATGCGAAGTAGTGAATGCTAAATGTAGACCTAGCTCAAGAACATGTTTCTCCAACTGGGATATCAATATACAAAAGATTTGGCCGTCTCTTTGTCCCTCGAAGTTTGACTTCTCGTCGGTATCTAGAAGGAAAAAAGAGGCCAAATGGTTGCTTCCCCGCCCGGGTAGACATAAACTCAACTTTGATGGGGCTGCCAAGGGCAACCTTGGGATGGCGGGAGCCAGGTGCTTAATTAGGTATGAGGATGGCAATTGCGTATGGGCGCTGGCTATGAGGATAGGGATTGCCTCGAACAATGAGGCGGAAACGGAAGCCCTTGCTGTTGGGCTTGATCTTTGTGTGTCGAAAGGCATAAAGTTGGTTGAGATCGGAGGGGATTCTGAAATAATTATCAATGTTGTTAGAAGAAATAAAGTGCTAAATTGGAAGTTACATCGTAGGTTGAAACAAATTAATGAAAGTTTGCGAAGGTTGGAATATTTCTCCCTCGCACGTGTATAGAGCCGCCAATGGGGCGGCTGACATGCTTGTCAATTTGGGTGTTGGTCTGACCAACAATGAAAGTAGTTTCGACGGTGCAAGTCTTCCGTTGGAGGTGAAAATTGTAATCAGTGTGGAGAAAGGCTTGGATGTTGGTCAAAATGTTTGAAGGCTGTGTCAAGTGGTGTCTCCTTTGGTCGAGTCTGTCTTGTTTGTAGATCCGCGCCCCCTATCCTCTTTGCCTCATCTTGGCTTCTAAGTTACGGTTTGGTTCTGTGGTTTCATTGTGCTTTCTGAACTTACTCTTGGCTGCCTAGCGAAATTCTTAGGTCGGTATGATGTGGCTGTAGCATTATGATTAGATGTGTCTTCGGTTTCATGAGGTGGACTCTTGTATCTTTTACAGGTGTTGTTTGGCTATGTAACTCTGTGTTTTCAATTTAATTTTGGGAGCTACCCCCATGGTAGCACTTACCTTAAAAAAAATTAAAAAAATTAAAAAATTAATGTGTCCATGTATATATGTAGTAAATAAAATAGTTCTAAAGTTACATAAAACAACTCTTAAGTAAATAAAATAGCTTGAAATTAGTATTTCTTGAAATTTTTTAAATAACTTATCTAGGATATCTATACTGGTTATAAATTATTTCTAATAGAACTGACGGAAAGAAAATATGATAAATTGAAAAGTTTGAATGGAGACAAGATGCTTAATTTTCAAGTAGCAAAGCATACTAGGTTTTTCTTTGTAATGTTATTTTTCTGAATTGACATTTTTTTAATCAGCTAAAAAATATTAAGATACGTTTTTTTTCATAAGTTTTTTAAAAATCTAAATATGTTATCATTTTGACCTCAGATATGGCTGGAACTCCTGATACAGGTTTATATCCTTTGCACCGTTGCAAAATTCTGCACCTGGTATATCTTATTTATGTGTTTATATGTATATTTTCTCCTAAAATTCTGCACCTAGTATGCCTTATTTATGTGCTTATTTGTATCTTCTCTTAAAATTCTGCAACTGCTATGTCTTATTTATTTGTTTATTCATCTTTTCTCTTTATATGATATTATGAACATCAAAAGGCTGATAATTATTTTTGTACTCAACTGGATGTACTTTTTTTCTTATTTGAATTTTAAGTGGTCTCCTTGGGTACTGGTGTACATCATGGATCTTGCTTATATGTATTAATATGAATTGGCTTGTTCAAAATTTATTTAGGTGAGGCATGGGCAGGGTTATCACAATGTGGAAGGAGAGAAGGATTTCAAAGCATATATGTCCCCCGAATATCTTGATGCTAGTCTTACTCCTTTAGGATGGGAGCAGGTATTTACATTCTCTTTAGTATCTTGCATGATGTCTTTAATTTCTGATGTATCATATATGATAATTAGTTTTCTTAATGTTGAAACCACACAAATATCAATCCTTAAGATATTTTAGAGAGTTACATAATCTTGTTCAAATTTATGGATCAATCAAGTTTCCTTTTAGCATCTTGATGTAGTCATATTAGTTACCCCCTGACAAGACTACATAATTTGAGAGAAGAATATATCAACTGTTTCTTGGCCGTAGTTTAGAGAAGTTCCAAGCTGAACAACAACTATGTCTGGATTACATTACCCAATTCTGTGCTTGTTTACAAGACGACATACAAATCTGGGCCAAATAACTATGAATTATCTAAGATTTGAGGTCTTAATTTCACTCTCTTATGTTACAGTTTCCCATTGACATCTTATATTTTATGACAACTATTTTATTTTCACTAAACATGCACTTCTGCATGGCATAAAGCATCCTATTTACTTGCCTTTCTAGATATACAATTACTTAAGCACAGTAAACTGGTTTGTACATTCATGAGTGATTCATATGAGAATAACATTACATTTCAAAAAATATAACAATTGTTTTATTTATTCATTTAATTGCTTCAATGCTCTTATACAAAAATGGGGAAGGGAATGATTTTTCAACAACATGATCTTTTTAACTGACTATTGAAGAAGTATATAAACTTGCCAATAGTTGCCAAGGAAGTCCAACTATTGGCAACTACCCAAAAGGCCAAAACTACATCAATCAGCTGATGATTCATAGCCATTCTCCCGACTAACTGAAATTACAACATAACTAGTAACTAATATATATTTATTCTGTCTACATCAGCCCCCCAAAAGAAAATTCATCTTCCAGGTGATAGAAAGTAGACAAATTATTATTGAGGGGCTAGGTGAGAAGACGGTGCTGGTAGTGTAGACACTAAAGAGGAAGGAGTCAAGTGTTGAGAATAAGCAATATGCAATTTGTAGACTTGCTCTGTTCTTTGCTTCAAATGGTGACCTACCAATAGTTCCCTCTCCTAAGAAGTTATACCCATTTGTACTGTCTCCATGAGTTGAGTTTTTGCCTTTCCATGGGCAAGTTGCAAGTTGGCAATTTCTCTTTCCTTAACAATTTTTTTGTCTTTGTCAACCACCCTAGTCTTCTAATTTTGTGAGTTGGGTCTATTGTGCAAGCTATGCTTGGAACCAAATAGTTTGATCATTCAATTCTTCTCTTAATTTCTTGGAAATATGCATAGACTCATCAATTTGTGCCCCAATAGTGCATTGTGATGCCATTTTAGTCTACAGCATGAGGTACAATTAATGAAATCTATACTCAGTGAAGTACAATTCTTTTAGAACTTTGCCATCCAAACTACCAAAATGAGGCATCCAAATAGGAACCCATTGATGCTTCATTTCAAGTGTCTCTATGGCACGCCATCCATGAGATTGAAAGATTTTAATGATCTCTTCTTGGTACTCACTATTCAAGTAATGCTTTATATTGTAATGATCAATTAACTTTTAGGATAGACTTTAGGAATCTTTTTTAATAAAGTCATATTTTTCCTGAGTTGTCATCCTTAGCCTTTGTGGATAAGATATTTGTCATCCTTATTCTTCGTGGATAAGATTTACCTTTTTGCTTTATGAGTTGTCATTCTTATCCTTTGTGGATAAGACATTTGTCATCCTTATCCTCTGTGGATAAGATATTTGTAATCCTATATAAGGATGATTTTGCTCCTTATTTCTTAATAGATTTTTTTCTAATAACTAATATATATTTTTTTCTATCTACATATATGTCCCCCAAATTTCTTGATGCTAGTCTTACTTCTTTAGGATGGGAGTAGGTTTTTGTATTCTCTTTAGTATGTTGCGTGATCTCCTGAATTTCTGATATTATAGAGAGTTACAAATAGCTTTAATACTTGTATAAATTTACGGATAAATCAAGTTTCCTTTTAGCATCTTGATATAGTCATATTTGTTACCCCCTGACAAGACTTCATAATTTCACACAAGAATATATCATCTACTTCTTGGCTGTAGTTTAGAGAAGTTCCAAGCCAAACAACAACTATGTCTGGATTACATTACTCAATTCTGTGCTTGTTTACAAGACGACATACAAATCTGGGTCAAAATAACTATGAAATATCTAAGATATGACATCTTATTTTTATTCTCTTACATTACAGTTTCCCACTGACACCTTCTATTTTATGACAACTATTTTATTTTCACTAAGCATGCTCTTCTGCATGGCATAAAGTATCCTATTTTTATTTCTTCTATAGGAGTAATATTTATTGGGTGCCATTTTTGCCATAAATTACATTAAAACAAAGTAACGTGTCTGACAGGTTAGCAATCTTCGCAAGCATATTGGAAATAATGGAATTGCTTCTAGGATTGAGTTGGTTGTGACTTCTCCTTTGATGAGGTATCGAAATAATTGGCATATATCAGTGGTAACTTATTCTCTCTCATTTTTTCCAATCAATTGGATGTTGAATGACAAGATATGGAACCAACATTTAACCAGTTTCGTTCAACTTTGAAGCAAAGTTTCACAAAGATGTACGATTATGTAGGCTACTAAGAAAAATGGCAAATAAAAGTTCTTGAATCTATCTGAGAATGTTGGACACTGCATTGCATTTAGCACCTAACCTCATTAAATATTTACTTGAACGCTGATGTTGAACATCACAATATCATTCCAGGACTATGCAGACAGCAGTGGGTGTTTTCGGTGGTGGGGGCTATATAGATGGGGATTCATCTCCTCCACTAATGGTGGCTGGTACTGGCAAGAGTAGTCAGGGTGCAATTTCAAGTTCAAATTGTCCACCTTTTGTTGCTGTTGACTGGTGTAGGGAACATTTGGTGAGTGGGTGGTGACTGTCAAACGTTTGCATGATTCTGTTTAATTTCTGTAATATTCTATTTTAACTTTAGTATAACATTTTGTGATGTATGCATAAATGATTCTAATTTTGGAGCTTAGAAAAACATCACCAGGTATAACGCAGGAAACTACTAGTAGCTTTGCAGTCTTAACATGATGAAGATCTTATGTCACTTGAGAAAACAAGCTGACTTGTCTATAATGTTACTTTCTTTGTGTGTAGAAAGCTGTGTTGCATTAGATTTTCAGAAATTAGAATATTTCTGTTATAGCTCACCTAGAATATGACAAGTAAACTCATACTCTACTGGCTCACTATTTGTATTGAACTAAAAAAATTGACCATTTTTGAAGTGAATAATGATAAAATTAATGTTCTACAGTAGAGGGTGGAAGCGTCACAGTGCTTTGTAAGACATCCACTGTGAGGTTGAGATCCCTTTAAATACCCTTGTTTTTTTGCCAATTGTGTGGTGACATACTAAATGACTAATTCTACTTAGAACTTGGGATGTGCAAGCTAGCATCCCTTCCATATTTTTTGTTTCTTGCCTTGGTGTCACATTTAAGATGTTTTCTTTTTCTGCAAACCATTCTATTTTCTTGTTTCATACTTATTCAACAATTCCCCCTAACTACATGTAGGATGCTTGCAAGTTACCTGTTGTTCTTTCTTTCTTTTGAGTTCCTCTCTCTCAGTTTTTGATGCCTATGAGAATTACGTATTTAGGGAGTGGTGCATTTCTACCATCATTCTTTATTTCATATGCTTTAATTAATATTTTTCTTTGTGGATTAAATTATATTTTGATATATACCAGGGAGTTCATCCATGTGATAAGAGGAGAAGCATCACTGAATATCTGCCTCTCTTCCCTGCCATTGATTTTTCTCTGGTAAGTTTTTAAACAGTGACCTTGAATTAAACTGTTGTTTTAACCTCCTTTTTGTTCTTTCCTTAAAGGTGGCTTGAAGGCTACTTGTTTTTCATCTCCTTCCATTAACCCTTCATTTTTCTGGTCTATTGAATTAATTACATAATGCTCCAATTTGATATATTTTAATGTAACGTCTAGAGCTGAAATCTACAACCTTTATTATTGCTTTCTTTATGCAGGTAGAAACAGATGAAGATACTTTGTGGAAGCCAGATGTTAGAGAAAAAATAGAAGAAATTGTAGTTCGTGGAAGATCATTTTTTAACTGGTTTGTACTGTTGAAAATTTCCATGAAGTTTCTTTTCATAAATGCATAATGTTATATTTAACACTACATCAAAAGCCCAGTGTTATTGTTATAACATTTTGTACTAGGTTTATTATTATTAAAATCAAGTCTTATTGTAATGTTACATGCATTGCAATAATGAATTAGGCACATCAATTATAATAATGGTTGGGGAGCACTTGCTTCCAACTGTTGCAATTGTACAGAAACATGCAAAGACACGTTATCATCACAATGTAGACTTTTAGTTTTGACTTGGGTGATTGTGCTGGAGTTCATGTACTTATAATGCTTATTTCAATTGAATACCAATACATTCATTCTGATTATTTGTGGTTATGTGTCAAATTGTTACAAGATTGCATTGAACGCTGACTTTTGAATTTTCCATTATAGCTTTTTTGGTTAAATTTGCAGATATGATTGGCTGTAAAGACCGTGCATTGGACTCTCTTGCTCATTTTTTGATTATAAAGTAGACATTCAACAAAGGCCATGATTTTGATATGCTTTTCAAGCATTCCTTTTGGAGTTGCATCTTGTCAGCACAATCTTTAAACTTGTTGTTCCAGATGGATCAAAGACTTGTGGTGCTATCTTCCTTTTGATCAGACACCATTTAAAAGGGTGGTACTCCCATGCTCTAACATATGATCTATTCTAAGGAAACAGGTACTTTAGTGTATTTTCCAACTTAAATTTGCGACCCAACCTCTTTATCTTGAGAGTGTATTCAGGCTTGCTATATTCTCACAGAGGCAAGTCCCTTGATGGTTTAGCCTCTGCCGGAGAGAGAGAATCTTATTCAGTCCTTAGTTCTTGAGATTAAGTTGCCCAAATGGATCTCCTTAAACAGTGGTGTTGGTATTACTAAAACCGATTTGCTTCTTCACTTTGTTGATATTTCCACAAACCTATTCCCACCCTTTTGGTGCTGCTGAGAAATACCATCTCGCTTTCTTCCTTTGAAGATTGATATTAAATTTTAAATGAACTACTAGAGAGTATAGATCTCAATACACAATTATATTTTCCCCTTACAACTCCTAAGCTTTGAGAGGTTGTATGATTGTGATGATTTCAATGTCATACCTTGTTGGCCCTCTATAGCTTGTGGTTATTATTCCCATGATGCCTGTGTTTATCTGTTGTCCGCTATAGTCAAATGTATTTATCCTTTTGATTGGTGCTTTTCTTTTGAACATAATCCAGTGTCTAATCTTGTCTTCAAAATTTGCAAACTTTAAATACTACTCAAACCATAAATTCTTGTCAAGTGTCTTAAAAAGTTGGTTGAACAATTATTTCCTGAATTTGTTTGTCTATTCAAGCACAATCTATGGCATAATAAGTACTCATATGAACCAACTCACTTGAAAACGTATCTTCTTTGGAATATTGGGGCAACAGATGTGCAAACTTATTTTTGGTTACATTAGCTAAAGGATGTTGTCTTGGTTGATTGGCTGTGAAAATGCCACAAGACAAACTGCTTTCTATAGAAGGTTCATTGATTATTCATATTCAGAATGTGGTAGTTACATCACCTTCAAATATGTAAACAAAGAGGCCTAATAACTACACATTGAAGAGCACAAAGATATACTGAAAAGAGGGGGGGGATATCAACAAACTTTTACTCTCTTAACTTCTAGCACAATATCAACTATGCAATATGAAACAATATGATCAAGTTGACACCAACAATTGTATTTTATGTTTTATATGAGATTACAAAGATTGTAGGCACCAACCTACTTGAATCATTAATTTTATAGTTTAGTAGGCACCAACCTACAAGGAGCACCAACCCCTAACGTTCATGGGCACCAACCCCCACTTGCCAAGCACCAACTTAGCAAAGATAATAATTTCAAGAATAGTGTTCCACCTTCAATGTTGCTTCTTCAACGGATGATGGAAAATTCTGCTCAATATCTCCTGCAAATGTGTACCCAATCTGCACTAATTCTTCTCTTTCTCACAACATAAATGAACTTGTATGATTACAATATTCTTCCCACATACATTCCTTTCATAAAACTCTCTCTATGCCTTCATAAAGATCTTGTAAATATTATGCTCTTTACAATTTTAATTAATCACTTTTTCATATATTAACTTTAAATCTGCAGACCTCTTCACAACTTTTTAAGTCTGAATGTACATACTCATAACTTCTTCATGAACCTGCTGATAAGACCTTCAAAAATCTACCATAAGACAGCTCATAAATCTGTTATAATATTGCACATAATCCTTAATAAACTTGCTCTAAATCTCTTTACAAATCTGCTCCAAATTCCTTCATAAATCTGAATATGTTTCCTTTACCATTTTGCATATATTCTCTTCTTAAATCTCCACATGAGATTGCTGGTGTATATCTGATTTATTTATTTGTTTTCAACATAGTTGCTGGTGTAAGAATGATATTTTCTTTTACATACCACACACACACAACACTCCTAATTCTTTTATTCTTTTATATCCACATGCCTCCATACGAAGGGAATCATCTCAAAGAAGACATCCCTTTGGAAGGACACGTCACTTGCTAAGAACTTATCCTTTCACTCACACCTCAACCACTGCCTCAACTAATTCCAAATTTGTTTTACACCTAATTACTTCCTTCTAAAAGATAATTGCCGACTTCAAAGGTATTTGAATAGTCCACATAATTGACCGTGACTTAGCAGATCGGTTCCACTTTGGGACAATTCCTCTCGTGCGATGATAATCATTATGCTTTGGAGACGAACTTGCTTCCAAACAATAATTATCGTTGTTAACGAATTCCCCGATAAGCAAAGAATGATAGATATTTTTCTTCATCAATAATGCCTTCGACAGATATTTAAGAAGATTTCTAACATGGTAATGTGAATAATTGACATCCTCCTTCTTCGATATCTCATAGATAAGACAGTAGGCTTAATCTCAAGGTTGCCCCAATTTTCCGGGACGGGGACGGCAAGGGACGGCGGGACGAGTCCCCAAGTTTCCGATTTTTGAGGCCAAAATTAGGGACGGCAGGGGATGGCTATATAAAAATATAGGGAAAATTTAAAAAATATAGGGAAATTTTAAATATTCAATAGATAACATGAATAAGGCATGTATAATACACATTATAGAACATTAACATATAACATTTGTGTTCAACATTATGCCGATACACGAATCATGAAACAACCTCCAAGTTATAATTGATGAACTTATATCAAAATTCCCAAAGGCTACGTTGCTGCCATATAGTTTTAAAGTTTGCTATGAAAATCAAAATACAATATCGTATGTCAATAATGAATACAAAATAAACAAAGAGCACTGCTGCCCCTAATCATCTCTCATAACTGCTTCAAAATCAGAGTCATCCTCTGAGTCACTGCCACTGTGATGCTCCTCCTCAGCCAATGGGACCCCAACCAAGCCCTTAGCTGTCTCCTCCTCATCTACTTGAGCCGCGTCCTCGGGATCAATATCACACCGTAGAGCTGGAGTCTGTTGATACTATGGAGTATGCCGATCCTGAAGCCGAAGAGCACTATGAACAGCCACTAGCTTCTCCGCTCGTCTAGAGGTAAGTCTATTCCTCTTGAGGGAGTGGATAAAGCTATACGTGGACCAATTCCTCTCTGCAGCAGAGGAACTAGCAACTTGTGCAAGAAGGCGAGTGGCAAGTATCTTCAATTGCGGTGTATCTCTCCCATGATAGGTCCACCATCCAATAGGGTTCGATTGAGCTAATATAGCTCTATCCAACCTCGCCTGTGGTTTACTCAAGTTTGGGCCATTAAGATTAGAAAAGTCTAGAAATTGTGACCGAAGTAGTGAAGCCTGCTCTGGTGGATAAATCTTCTCAATGGCCTATGTGAACTCATCTAAAACCTCAACATCATCACATGGAGGCACCCTACCATCCCTTGGTGCATACCATTTTGGATTTAGAGCAAAGGCAGCCATATGAAGCGGGGTGTTCATTGTATTCCACCTCCGCATCACAATGGGCCTAATGTGTTGCTCATATAAATCCAAAGTGGGGTCCTTTGCCAAAATAACTTGCCTGATCTTCCCAAGCATAGTGTCAAATGTCTCATATATCTCTCCATGACTAGGAGAGTTTGTATCAGCATATCTAATGACATCTACAATGGGCGAGATGAAGGAGCAAATATATCTACAAAATGCAAACAAAAAGTTCAAAATAATTAGTTGACAAGTTAATTGACATGTTAGAAACTTCAAAAGTTGGAACAGTGGACAATAAAATTAGAATATTAAAATCAGATGAAAATCAGCCATCTAATATGTCTTACCTCACATTGGCCCACCAATCGTCATCGAGGATCTTTTGTTTGATGCTCTTTCCTTGAGTAGAACTTGCATTGGGCCATCTAGTCCACTCAGCATTGACCATCATCAGTTGTAGAGGCTCATGCACCTCAAGCATCCTCTCCAATAGGATGAAGTATGTGGCATATCTACATTCATTAATTCAATGATTCATTAAAAAATAAAAATTTAAAACAAAATCAAATTATGAATACAAATTGAAAGTGAAACAAAATGAAGTAAATGGCATACCTTGTATTAACAGGTTTGAGAAACTCCTCCTTTGAAAATGTCCTGAAGAGAGCAAGTGAGGTGTGGTGGTTGCAAATAAACATCTGAATTTCTCTAGCTTCTGCCACCGTTTTCTTCACCCAATCCATCTTCCCTATGTCTTTCAATGCATTGTTCAATGCATGAACACAACATGGGGTCCAAAATATGTGCCTGTAAGTACCCTCCACCATCAACCCAGCCGATTTGCACACACATGCTGAATCGGTGATCACCTGCACCACATTTGCAGCCCCAACCTCCTCTATGGCATCTCTCAAAATGGAAAATTGGAAGTCTGCATCCTTACGTCTCCCTGAACAATCTACGGCTCTAAGAAAATAAGAACCAGCAGGGCATGTGACTATGACATTGATGAGTGGCCGACGTCTACAATCAGTCCACCCATCCATCATTATAGAGCACCTCGTCCTCATCCATGTTTGCCTCATTTCCTCTATTAACACATTAACTTTGGAGTACTCTTTGTCTAGGAGGGTGGTGCGTAGCTTATGATCTCTAGGGGGTACAAATGAAGGACCAACAGTGGCTATGTCTTTCACCATTTGTTTGAAATAAGAGGAACGGGCCACATGAAATGGAATGGCATGGGCAAAAAAGAAGTTGGCAATGGAGGATTCAGTGGTTTCTCGTGCTTGGTTTTGAAACATGGACTCAACTAAGGCTGCCTTATCACTACCAATCACCTTCCTCTTTCCTCTTAAGATAACACTACTACCAACTGTGGAAGGACTAGGAGTAGGAGTAGGCATAGATGATTGTGAACTTGGGAAAGAAGGAGACCCACCTTGAACCCCACCATCACACTCCATTTGAATTTTTTGGCACTCTATAAATAGTGCATCTGTCAATGCAGGACACATTCTAACTCCATGGCCCACCTCACCCAAAAAATGAGACCTAACTCTAGTGTAGCTGCCCCTAAACTCCTTTTCACAAACATGGCAAAACCAAACCCTACTCCCCCCTGAATTTTTTTGTCTTTCACCCCTGGCTGTCACAAATTGAAAGAATGGTTTTTTTTGTCTAATGGGTGTTTTGCATAGTCCTTCATGGTTTTGGTATTGGTTGATGAAGGATGGCATTGGGTAGGGGTTATTTTGCTCTCTAGTTTCCCTTCTAGCTTGCATTTCAACTTCACTATCACTTCCACCCTCACTGTTGCTCATGTTTTTTTTTTTTAGAATGCAAGTTTTGACTGAAAATGCAAAAAAATAAAAAAAAATCAGACTATGTATGCTTCATATTTTGCAAAAAAATGAAAAAATGAAAATAGGGAAAGGAAATGCATACCTCTTTGATGGATTTGCACTCCCAACAACACTATTTCAACCTCCTCTCCTCAAACTGTTGCTCCTTCTCCTTCAATGGCTGCAATTTTTTTTCCTCTCAAACCCTTGGCTGCTCAAACAAACAAAATGAATAAAATGAGGTTTTAGAGGCCCTTTTTCCTTCATAAAGGAGTAAAAAACATGAGGGCCCACACATGCCACGTAGGCAGGGGAATTCTCTTTAAATTTTATGTTTTTTTTTTAAGTTTTCAGCTTGCAAAACGCAGGGGACAGCCGGCCGTCCTCGGGACGGTCGAGGGACGGCTCAGCCATCCCCAGGACCGGTCAGCCATCCCCCTTTGGGGAAATGGCATCCCGCCATCCCCGGGATGTTTCCCGCGAATTTACAAAAAAGGGGGACTGTCCCTTGCCATCCCCTTGCCATCCCCTGGTACCCAGGACGAGGGATTTTTTTTGGGGGGGGGGGTGGGACGCATCCCCGGGTATCCCTACTTAATCTCTATCGATGCTCTTTAAACATTGATGCTTCCATAACTTCAAGCACTGGATACATACTCAATTATCACTGCATTTCATCATTTTCTAATCACTGCACCTTAACTAAGATTAACTTTATTACATGAGTCGCCTAGCTGTAAAGGTGTTCCACAAACTCCAAACCAAAGTTGTCAAAGAGCTAAACTACCGCCTGGATGATAATGGTGCCAAGACTCAGACGTCTCCCTCCAAAATCGTATCCTTCTTTGCAAATGATACTGGGCATAGATCGAACTAAAATTTGCTACGCAAGACCCCTCCTAGTCCTTATTGAAGGCTACACATATACTCAGCAGCTGAGTCAACTCATCTCAAAGGCACGATGATAGATCAAGACATAAATCACAATTTTGTCTAACTCTATTTGGCTTATTCTAACTTGTCTTTGGCGGTAGGTTTAAACAAGCAGCACTCAACCTCTTCAAACAATATGATGCCTTCCTCAAATATTATGATGCCTTCCTCAAATATTCGATCTCTTGTGTTAAGCAGGTGTTTGTCTTTCTCATTTTTTGTCCTTTCTGCACTTCTATTCTTTAAACTGTCCACGATTTTCTTGTATTTCATGAATAATAAATAATCTCAATGCCAATCTCCTTATTGGCTAGAAACTCTTGTCTTATTGCCACATCAGTCTTGTCATCTTCTCTTCATATGTATTGTGAACATTATAAATCATTCCCCGTGCTCTTTAATTAAAGTTGCTCTTTCGTTGTGATCTGTCTTGTGGACTTATAGCACCTTGACCTTGTAAGTATCGATCTCTTAATTGTATCAATCTGAAGATTGTATTCTTGACATAAATCTGTGTCATCAATGATGGACCTTCAACTTGACATCTACAATATGTTATCTTCAATCATGCAACTGCTTGACATCAATAACAATTTCTCAACACATTTATTTCAGAAGACTTGTTAGTGCAAATTTTTCCCTCTATTTTGATCTTGCTTTGTCAGGTTCCTTGATTCTAGGTTTGGAATTATCAACCCAGTAGACACCAATGTGTTTGGTAGGCCTTTGATAATGTTATAATAGAGACACTTTAGGGATACCTTTTTTGTACCTTGGGTTCCACAATTATAGTGCCTACCTTAGGGTATGATATGGTGGAACCCCTTAAATTTTTTGTGTTCCACTGATTTTAAATGCAAATTTTGGCTATCTTTCTAGTCTGGATGAGTCTTGTAACCTAGGGTTTCGGTTTTACTCTTGTTCTAGGGTTTTATTTGTGCCTTAAACCATTTGAAAATCCTAAGTGATAAACCCTTGCATACGTTCTAAGTTGCAGTTGACTGGTAATTACCTATTCCTGGTTTCCCAAGTTACCACTTGAGCTATTGAACTCGTTAACTTACTGGCCCCTTGTGCTTAGACAACCGGTTGCTACTCGTCAAATTGTTTTAATTCCGTTTTATGGCATACGGGTTCGAAATCTCTTAATATTTGCCATGATTCCTAAGTCCGGGTTTAATTTTTGCCCAGGTCTTTATATTGTAAACCTAGCAAACGTCCCCTTTTATGTCATAAATTTGTGCACATGCCTTTTGAACTTCTAAACAATGCTCTGTGGGTCCCATTGAACACATTTTATTGGTTCCCCGCCAACCCTCGAGAATAAAATATTATGATAAAAACACTGGAGGGATAGCGGGTGGGTGACACTTGCCACCCTCATGGTGGGACCTACCACTTTTTAAAGGCACCGATGGTAAAGGGTTATGAACGGTTATAAGGGATTCTGATAGATGAATCTCGACCATTCCCCGCTAGCCCGCGGGGGACCCATTGTTAGATTTAATGGTGTGATATATTAAATCTAGGCTGGCTTCTAGATTATAGGAGTCTAACAAGAAATAAAGTCACCCTAAGTTAAGCGTTCAAGTTGATACAAACACATGGGGATATTACCCTATCCATCATTCATTTCAAAGTGCTAAAATAATAATTTTTACATTATTTATCATCCATATCTTTTGTCTTTCTTTATTGTTGCGTGAACTATATGCTTGTGGAATGCTAATGGAGTAGATTATGTCACATCTTAATCACAACTGTCTTGAAGGTAGTTGAGTAGATCTATAAAGGGTAACATAACCCATCCCAACATGGTATTGGAGCTATGGGGCTGATTCTTCAAGGACTCTTTATAGGGTTACAAACAAATTGTGAATTTTAAAGTTTGGTGAAGAATATCATTGATATGTTTCAGCCAATGTTAGGTTAGGTTAAGGTGCACTTGCGGTTCACTTCTAGCAATGGCTCCTAAATCTTCATAGTTTGTGAGGAATTGAAGATTAGCGTTTTTACAGAACTCTATTTCTTGGAGTTATAGGAAACATCTCATGAAACAATCCACAACTCATAATTTATGCAATTTTTTTGAGAGTTTGTAGTTTTATGGATGTTTTAGATCCTTTGTTTAGACCTCTAAGTAGCTAGTTGAAGTTTTGGATCATTTTTCTTCCAAATTTGTGAAAAGCAAAATTTAAAATTTAAAAATGAATATTCATTGAACATCCCTTTGTGCCAAATTGTTGTACCCATAGTTTAAAAATTCGCCAAAAAATCTGTTAATTGGACAGTACTTGTGAGTTGCTACTTGCTATAACTTCTTTTATGGCATTAGAGGTTGTAAATACAAACCTTTATTCAAACAATTATCAATGCAATTTTCTTCATTGGATATGATGTGGAAGCATCTGCACTTTCTCTGTGGTTGTTCCCATTGTCAACATTCAGGGACACTATAGTGGTTCGACCATCCTCCAAATCAAGATTAAGTGGAGATGTTATTGCTTATTTTTCCCATGATTGGAATATGATCTTGTTAGGTTCCTTGGATATGGTCTTTGATTTATTATCCCCATCATATACCAATTTATGTGTTGATACTTGGATAGTGTTACAGTGGTACTAGGGTAGTGTTATAGTGGTACTTGAGTTCCATAATTATAGGCCTTTACCTTATGGTATGATACTTTGAATGTAGACCCATCTTTGTATAAGAGGAAGCTAACATGAAACATAATTGGACCAAGTTTAAATGTTCATAATGCTTGAATTGATAGGAATATTGCCTTGTCTATCATGAACTTTAATAACCACTATTACTATCGTATCATCCCACTTACTACCCAATGCCTCCAATAAATGAAGCTCAAAATCAATTACTTTAAGGTAGTCATTTAGTTGAGCTAGTTGTAAGAGATAAGAACCTAGAAGCATCCTAGAAACTTCTAAGGATAATCTCAATTGCAACAACTTTATTAGGCACACATTTTATGTATCTGGGTTGTGTTCCACAATTTTAGGCCCTATCTTATGATATGATAGACGGAATATAGACCTACCTTTGTATGTGTTGGCACCTCATTTTTTAGGTGTCTACGTGTTTTCTTTGTTTTCTTCCATGTTTCGCATTCAACCCTATCCACCCTCTATTGATAACCAATCTGAGAAATCTTCGATTGGGTCCCCTATGTTGAGTAATTGCCTAAGGATGTTCATTCAAAGTGTTTTCATAAAAAATCCTTAGTAAAATTTGTTAATGTGTTTGTGGTCAATGCCTAGTGAGTTGGCTTTTGTTTAGGTTATTTAAGGAAAATTTTAGAGTTTTAGAGTTTTTCATCTTGACATCCCTGTTGGACTTGTCATCCCTAGCATGCCTTTCCCTCCAAGTCTGCTTTTACCCTCTAAGCTCCTTTTCCTTGAATTTAGTGATTTTTTTTTTAATCCACTTTGCAAATTTTGGAATTTTGGAGTTTCTCATCCGTACATCCTTGTTAGACCTATTGTCCTTGGCATGCCTTTCCCTCCAAGTCTGACTTTCTCCTTTAAGCTCTTTTCCTTGAATTTTGGGATTCTAGGTTTGTCATCCATGCATCCTTTCCTCAACTGCCAACTTTTTCCCCCGGAAATCCACTTTGCAAATTTTGGGATTTCAGACTTGGTCATCTTGGCATGCTTCTCGGACTTTTCTTGCCTAGTATGCCAAGAGTTGAAACCTTGCTGGTCAAACAAAAAAACCTTACCTACCTCCTTGCATGACTCAAGATGCCATTGATGGTCTCAAAATGGATGAGATTTGATAGATGAAGGGTCCTAGATGCCTCTTGGTACTTATGGGCCCCTCAAAGCATGAATGGTGTACAAAAGCATACAATTGTTGATGTAGCATGGTTTCAAGTGCTTGGCCATGTGAAGGTGGTACAAGCAAACATGGGAGGCTTGTATAATTACAGATGACCATGGTTTTCTTTTTCCCCAAGATCTCTTGATGGTGTTGAAAGATGTATATTTTCCTGATTTGCAAAAAAGGAGGAAAAAAGAAAGAGGGAGCAGTTACAAAACTAGCAAGAAGAAAATATTGTAGGGAGCCTTAGGGTTTCATGTTTCAGTTCTGGGTAGTATTATTTTGAGGCTGTATTGATGTAATTATGTTCAAAATCTGCAATAGAATCACGGTAACTTTGGAGAACGATTGTAACTAACAGATTCGACATTGTTTGAGTGTCTCTAGTTGTTCCCTGTGCATTATCTTGACGGGTTCTTGATTAGTTGGTCAATCAGACGGCCATAAAATCATTCCAAAGCTTTTGTAATGTCTCTAGATTAGTAAAGAAATGCACCTGTTTGTTAATGGATTGTTAAGTAGACTCTTATAAAGTTCTGCAACTTTTGTCATTTATTCATTTCCATGTGTAGAACCTAGTTTATGTGTACATTTGAATAAATATGATCTTTGGGTATATCTTGGTTAAGGTATCCTATTTGATTTCAGTTGTTACATATTTCACATAAACTCTGTACTCTGTGCCCAACTGGTTATAGGCACTGATCTGTGCCCAAATTGCTTAAGTGATAATTGGTATATTAAATGTCCCATT
>VDFB02298574.1:0-21492 GCA_007258455.2 Sequoia sempervirens
TCATGTGTAAACCCCACAAAATTTTGATAAGACACTATAGAACTTCTGAATGAAGCTCTCTCAAATTGCACCAATTCAGCTGATCTCTCACAGCCTCACAAGTGCTCACACTGAAGAGATTTCGTTCTCCAATGGTGGATTGCTGCAAACCTGATCACAGGATGAAAGCAAGGGAAAAACCTCCAAGGCAAAGTTGAAATATTCAATAGATGAGTTTCTCATTGCCTAAAACCCTTATATAGCAAAGAGGTGTGAATTTCTAAGGATTAGGGCATACTTTAGGTCATTTAAATATTTTGAAATAACCTCAAGTCCTTTTCAATAGTTTCAGATTTAATATTTGGCCCCCACATAAAGGTATTAGTGATATAAAATTAAATCACCTTTTTTTCCAAACTTATTTAAGTGATATAAAATAATAAAGTCAATTTGACTTTATAAGAATACTTTAAGTTAAATAATAACTTAAATCACTTAAGTAAGCCTAACTTCCTCAAAACTCAATAGAATTCAGTGCCGTCAGAAGCAGACAACTCCTGTACAGCCAAGGCCTGCAATGAGCCAATCCCTGATCACAAAAGATGAGAACGAACAAACTCTCCAGAAGATACCACTAACCCTCTAACCAAAACAGTTAGCCCACAAGGGTCTAAGTAATAGGCTAACACACTCAAAACAAGATCACGCTAAAAAGGGGGACATTACATGCTAAAACTTCGGTGACTCAAAAATGACTAAGTCTGGAAGAAAAGTGCAAGGGCGCTAAAAATCAGCGCCTTTGCACCAAAACACATTCACTTAAGTGCAGGGGCGTTGATTTTTAGCGCCCTTGCACTTTTGATACTTAGTCAAATTTTCAAAAAAGGCTAGAGCGCTATTTTTGACAACTACACTTTTTACAATTTTACTAAGTATCAACAATGAGAGCTCACGAAGGTACTCGTTTCGAAGGTCTTCGTGAGGTGAACGTAGGGGGATGCTCAAACTGACTGTTTGAGGCTTTGGAACGCACTTCAAGGTGGATTGAAAATCACCTCGTTTTGCGTGCTTGAACTTCACGAACCTAGGAAACGGACAAGTTTCGTAGGAGGTTATCCATGGAACGAGCACTGCTAGATTCCATGATAACAAGCTACAAATCTAATTCCAACAAATTTGGGTATTTGAGACTCTAAGAATAGGCTTGGGCTAAAGAAAAAACAGAAATCCTTCCATGAAACCACCAATTTTGGAGGAAAATGCAAATCGAAAAACAGACAATAACAAAGCTAATTGAAATATGGAAACCAAAGATCAAATCAACAGAAAGGACTCTAGGAGAAGGCACTTTGATAACTCCACCACTTCTTTGATACAAATATTATCATGTAATACATGTGGAATAGGTGTACCCAACAAATGTATGTATTTGAAATAAAAAATCAAGCAGGAAAATATTGATATGGTCTTATAACAAAAAACAATGAGAACGGGTACAAAGAAAACTAATAGTTAATATAAACTAGGGCCACAAACAAACCATCATTTGTTTGGCAATAACAACTCTAATCCATTCCAACTACAATCTAGATTTCTATTAACCCTTTCCCAAGGAATTGATGGCTAATTTATATTCTCATCAATTTAAATTTAACTTACACATTGTAAATATATATATATATATATTTCTCCATAGAGAAAGAGCAATATTGGTCTCATAAAGCAACTTCAACAATGGATTCTTCTCAATTCTCCCCTCCCTCCTCCTTATGGGGGCCTTAAACACAATCAAATTTTATGTTGAGGAAAAAGAAGGAGCCAGATTTATCTATAGAGCAGGCAGTCCACCTCCATGATAGATCTCGAGTTGCGTAGGGCCTCCATACTCAGTGTTACAGAAGAAAGGGGAGAATCTATACAGCAAAAAAATTAGACTAATTCTTCTCTATGAAAACTAGAAATCTTCTTCCAGACAACTAATGACCATGCTAATTAATAGCACACTTTTGAATCATTGGCCAATTTCAACCAACATACCAAATAGGACGACAACTACAAGAAGCTTACAAATTAGATTTTAAAGGATGCAGTTTAACCATGTTTTTAACTGACAAGTGAAAAATGTTGGGCATGAGTAGACCATTTCCAATTACATGAAATGTATGTTTATGGGAAAACTACAACTTCTAAAACTTCATCTAAAACAATGAAGCACAAAGGAATTTGGTAAAATTGTTTAGCAATCACCTACCTTATCCTCACAACTTACTGAATTTCAAATAAAAAAATGAAAGGATGGATTCTCTAATCCAGATGTTGTTTTGGAGAAAAATGTGATACAAAACTTGGCTACTCTTCAGCTTAAAGAGGAGCAGTCTTGGAGACACAGATCATGTGAATATCAGGTGAAACGTGGCTATCAAAACATCTAAGTCTTCCATAAAACTGTGCTGAGTAGACAGCTCAGCTTCAATCAGCAAGTCAAAAAGACAAGTTGAACTATTCTTAATACACCTTCAGAGATATTAAATATACAATACAATTCTTCCATGAGATTCTCACTGAAATTCAAACAAGAAAAGGAAGATGAAAGTCCCAACAATTTTCTGTACAAAGACATTCCAAAACTCATTGAATGAGAAAATATTTTGCCCCACTACTGAAGAGGAGATCAAACAAATAGTTTTGTCATTTCAATCTGATAAGTCCCCTGGGTTGGATAAATCTCTAGACCTCTTTTATCAACACTATTGGGAGCTGACACAACAATCATGTTATGGCAGTGTGGAAGAAGCCCACAAGAACAAAGAAATTTTAAAACAACTGAATGCCACAAAGCTGGTTATCATTCCAAAACTAGCACACACAGAATAGATAGACCAATATAGGCATACTGCCCATTACAATATGATCCATAAAACCATCTCAAAATTGGGATCATCAAAGATAAAACGTCTATTAAGGAAGTTAATCTCTAACAAAATCAATTGTTGTCCTGGCAAAGCAAATGACTAACAACAATATGGTGATTCAAGAAATTCTACTCTATCTAGAAATTCAATGAAGGTCAAGGATCATGATCAGATTGGATATATAAAAAGCATTTGATAGATGCAATTGGCTAATGACAGACAACACCCTTCAATCTTTTAGGTTCAATCAACAATTAATTAGTTGGATTCATGGTTGTATCAGAACACCCACATTAACCATCTCTGTTAAGGGCAATACAAGCACTACCTTCACACCCACCAAGGATTTAAGACAAGGGGACCCATTGAGCCTGTACACATTCATGATAATGAGTGAAAGCACAGAAAATTTCTAGAAGAGGCCAAAGATAAAAAGAAAAATTTTGGGACTCCCTCTAGTAGGAGGAGAATGTTTCTCCAATTTTCATTTTGCAGATGACACTACTGTTTTCCAGTCTACTTCTAATAAAACTCAGTCATTGACACCATCTCCTAAACATTTAGCAGAATATCCCAGCCCCCTGTAACAGGGCCAATCTGAACATCCTGTGATTCCATGCTGGGAGTTTTCCAATGAAATATTGGAGCAAAATGATTGAACATGGAAATATATGAGGTTATTATTGATAATGTGGCCAATTTCCAAGCAAAAAATAATTTTTCAGACAAAAGGTATGAATTAATTCTCCCTCACCATGTTTACAAATTAGTTAAAAAAAATCTACAAGGTTTTCATTAAGCAAGTTGAACATTTTTCAAGTTTCTAGACTCGCTGGCAACTGCAAGGTTAAAAAACCCTGACAAGGTTCAAATTTGGTTCAAAACCCCCAACATTTTGAACTTGTTGGTGTTTTTACGGTTCAAAAAATATTGGAACCTCCGACACTTCCCATTTGTAAGGCATTTTGAGTTGCATTGAACTTGTTGGGGAGTTCATTGTTTCAAGAACTCCCCGCATCTTTGATGCCTAAGTAAAATGGGAGTTTATAACGTAAAGGGAAGAAAATTTATTTCAAACTCTATTTCACAAACACCCTAGAAAGAATGAATGCAAAATATGGAGGCATTGCAAGTTGTGCATCACCTGCAAAAGTTTATTTCACAGCTGCTATGATTAGATGTAATGTCCCCATTTTATGGTCATTCCAACATCTTTGGAAGCTCCAACGTTCTTGGAGAGCATCAGCCTTTTTGAAATGGAGTTCAGATAGAGGCATCGTGTTCATGGAATCAAGATGAGTCCGTTGGTTCTTTTCGTGTGCAATTTCAACATTTCAAGTGCATTCCACACTTCTTGGAAGAATATACTATTTTTTGAAAGTATCAATTTTCAGTAAATTGGAAATCCAATGAGCTTCAGAGTATGTTGGCATAATCAGAATTCACTTTTGGCATATTTTAATATTTTATGTAGACTTTGGTGAATGAGAGAAAAATAATTAAAATATTAAATAGTTAAATATTTAAGTTGTCAAAACAAAACAAAAAATTAAACTTATATTTAATTATTTATAATGTACATAAATTGACTTAAGGGGTAAAAAGTAAATTGTAAAATAAAGTCACTTATTTGGAGCTGAAGATTATTATTAAAAAGTAATTTAAAATTATTCTTTCCCAAAAGAGAAATTGGGGGGGAAGAAGTTCATTGGGAACATTTTATCAAACCCTTTTTTATTTGGGAGATTGACCCAAGTCCATTCTTCAACCAAAAGACGAAAACCCTTTTGGCCATCAATTTCGTGGATGAAAACCCACCTAGCTAGTCGAGTGATTTCACCCAGAGATCGCCATTAAGTTGAACAATTTGTGCCCTATGTCGATTGTGTGAAGTTTCAATTTCCAGGTATTTGGTTTTTAGTTGTGGTTTCAGTATTTGGGCTTCAAAGAGATTTTCCATGTTTTTGGGTATTTGGTGAAGTTGTATACTATAAGATTAAAGAAGATTTGCAGAGCAAATGATAATCAATATTTAGTGCTTGTCCTAGTATGTTGATGTACATAGAATAAACGAAATATTATTATGTTATATTTTGATCAAATCCCAGTGAAGTTGGTTGAATATCTTTGAAAATATATTTATTGCAGATGACTAAGATGAACTTCATGTATTGCTGGCCATTGTCAGACCAGCCGTACCCTTTTGTTGCACAAAGGGGCTCCAATTTCTTGGTATAGCATAACATTTAAGTCATATCTACTATCATATTCAAGGCACATCTATTATCATTATTTTGGATGACTTTAGAGTCTATAAAATCTGCCACCACCTTCCTAAAAAGAGCTTATATTATAAGTTGTATGGGAATCGCATCATATTAAGGAGTGTAATTACTCCTATATGCTGGGCACTACATATCATATGATCTTAAAAGAATTTGGGAAAGCTGACATGGCAGTAGATAAGTTAAAAAAAAGAGGTCTTGAAGAGTTAAAAACTTAAAGGGAATCATGGGAGCTGGAATTAGTTGGATTTAAAGCTGGTTTCAATATATATCATTGAATGTGTAAGTTCTTTCAGCTATTATAAGGCTTGCAGCAGTGATACCAACCAATAAAATATAAAATCAGTCATATACTCAAGGTTTCAAATTTCTGAATCTTAAAATATTCTCCAGCAACAACTCCAAGTCAACAATTTGGAGGTCAGAATATTTATTTCAGTTATATACAAAATTTATGTTGGTTCATTTCTGCAGTATATATTTTCTAAGTGGCTGTAGCTACAGTTTGTATGTAAAAAGATCTCTATCAGCTGATCAGAAATTTACATCTGAAGGTTCAAAGCTCATAGCTGGTTTCATAATTGGAGTAATATATGATTTCTAATATTCATGTGGTAGAAACAAACCTATGTTGGTGAAAATGTCAATGAATTGTTCAATGCATAACTGTTTGTCAAAATGTCAATACATTTATGAGTAAGTTGCAGCTACTTTTAATCATAAAATTCAGAATTACGGAATGGTTTTCAATGTTCCACCAACTGTTTGACGAAATGTCTGTGAGCTAAAGTTGGAAAAATTGCAAGTTTGTTAAAAAAACTTGGTAGGGACACTACATTAGAGGATCTATTGAAAAGGCAATAGAAACTTTCCAGCATATGTAAATGGTGAATATAAAACCAGTTTCCATAATCTCTATCACACTCCTCCATACCTATGCAGATATGGGCATTTGGGTGCATCATATGAATGTCCATCAAAGTCTGATGATAGAGGGATTTTGTCAAAGATTATAGTTTAAAATGCTCTAGTAGACATGTATGCAAAATGTTGAAGCATATACTGGCCACACACTCCACAAAGAATGCCTCAAAGAGTCGGTATCTCATAGAATGTAATGATTGCAGGCCACAGCACCACGGATTTGTTCAAAAGGCCATAGAAACTTTTTAGCAAATGCAATCAGCAGGTGTAAGGCCAAATCTCACAACATTCACCATATTCCTCTCTGATCATGCCAAAGATGAGATCTAGAATAGCATTTAGCTATAAATGATAGGGCACAAGTGTTGATTTATCATGACAGCGTCAGTCATATACTCCAGCCCAGATCGCGTATAAGAGAACAATTAAATTATAGCCCATCGGCTATTTAATTGTTGAGTTTGTCTTTATGATTGGCCACGTCCCTTGATAAATAATAGTTAATAATTGTTAAATGTGAATTGGCTCGATCCTTGAAGAAGCACGACTTATGAGGAGGCCGACTTGTTTATCATTGGATGCGATTTATTGAAAGGGTGCAATCTCCTATGAAGGGCCGACCTATCTTGAAGAGTGACAACCTTTCATTTGTGTATATATATTTGCCATCTCTCATTGTTTGTTCATTCAGTCATATACATCCATTCTAGTCAAGTGCGAGTTATTCTTCAAGGCAGTTCGGCAAAGTTAGAAGCTGAGTTTTCATCTGTAGATTGCATTATATTATTTCTGTGTATGCATCAGCTTGTGATGCTTATTATTGGGCTTCCAATTGGCTCATTGTAAAGGCGACATTCTTTGTCATATTCAATAAATAAGTGATATATTGTTGCTGGGTTTTTCTCCCTCAAGAGGAGGGTTTTACCAGGGTATCTGCTGTGTTCTTGTGTTGAATTTGAATTAATTTTCTGTGCATTACATCTGATCATAAAACTAACAACAAGAAACTCATAAATGTGGGTACTATGATATGTTTCCAACATGAATGCATTGCATCTCATAGAGACGTTGTGAATAGTTGGAAACATTACTATCAAAGCGTCATGAACTAGCAAAGACAGTAAGCAAACTCCCTTGATCTTCAGAGATAATAAGACTGTAAAAATTGATTCAAACCAAATTGTTCCTAAGCATAAACTCTACCTGTGATCTTGCTAATCATGTTAATGAAAAAAATTATGCCGGTGTTACCAAATTTAAAGAGACAATCATGAAACTCGATGACAACTATGGTGAATTTCATATCATAAGTTCAGGAGATGGTAACAAAGAAGACCTGACAAATACTAGAGTTTAAGCAAAATCTTGAGGATATAATCAAGGAAAGAACCTCCTCTACCATTGAAGAGTGGGATCACTATCACATCCTAAGATTTTGTCATGTCCCCATCCTAGTCAGCACAGCTGGTGACGAGGTTAGCCTATCATTTGATCCTCGTAGGCTGACAGGAGTGTTCAGAGGATCCTTTTGGCAGTTGCTCTCAGTGTTGGTTAGCTCCAGTTTGCAGTGTGTCAGGTTTGGGCCTTCGCAGAATCTTCCAGAGAGTCTTTTCAGAGAACTTTCTATTTTTAGAAAGTTAGGTCAGACGGAAGCTGCTATTTCGGGCAGGGCACCTGGTGCAGTGATTTAGCTCAGATTCGACCCGGTTCAGTAATTGTTTGATTTGACGGAGAAATAAGGAGTAATTACTGAGTTATTAAATATTTAATAATTTGACTTTATTATAAAGTCACTTTATTGAAATATTAAAATATTTAATTATTTGGCTAAGTTATAAAGTATTTAATTATACTTTATATTATATTATTAAAATGTGATTTAATGAGTATTTAATGCTCATTAAAAGGGGACGCCAATAATTAAATAAATTCTCCTAAGTCCAAAGTGAAAATTAAATCATTAATTTAAATGATTATTTTAATGGAGAATTAGGTCGAACTTTTCAAAGAAGAATATATTGTTCTTCCCAAGGCAAAATCGAACTATCAAGTTTATTATTCAATTTTGTCTTCTGAGCATCTGAGCTTTGGAGTTTGCAAACCCTAGGGTTTCTGGCAAACATCGTTTCTGGAGAACGTAACCTCTTCAGAGATCAGGCATACTGAGGCTGTGAGATACCAGCTGAAGATTGCACTTGGTGATTTCATCCAGAAGTCACAGATTGAGCTTAATCATTTAATCAGACAGAGATTCATCAGCATTCAGCAGAGATTATTCATCTGGCAGTCAAGGCGCACTTTTCAGAGGACATTCATTTGAGATTGGGCACAATTTCCAAAGGCCGTACATTATTCATTATTGCTGCAGACAGTCCGTACATCTGTACTTTCAGGCCGTACTTGTCAACCTTCTGAGGAAACGCCTTCATTCTCTGTTTTTGGTGATTCCACATTGGGGCGCTTGGTATTCTGGAACATTTGCATTTGAGATTCAAGCCGGAGGAGATCCTTATTAATTTCTGGCCGTACCATCACCAGCTCACAGCGGCCGCCATTGAAATTCGGGGTTTGTTTGAGTGAACCACAAGGGTTCGTGCGCATTAATTATCGAGCGCGGATCTCCTGCCATCCTTGCTTTTTCAGTGATTATTCAGAATACAGTGCATTTCTGGGTTGCCTTTTATGAACCAAGACATTATTCAGTATACCAGAGGTGTAGGGACAGGCAAAGACGAAGACTGGACAGGTCCTCCGATTCCAGAAGGTCAGACAGTATCAGGAGTGCTTGGTTTTCACAGATCCAGTTCAGACGGTAGTGAAAACAGTGTTGCAACCCTAATGGCAGATCGTGAGACTTCCTCAGAGACTCGCAGGGATCCAGGGAAGGCACATGCAGAGGGTGACATTACTGATGAGGAGTTTAGACGGAGACACGACAACATGATGGATATGATGTCGCAGTTGATGGGTACTATTAGGCAGTGTACGCCCACACAGCCTCATTTCATACAGATTGGACAGACGAGCGGGACCACTCCAGTGGATCACCATTGGCATCAGCTCCTAGGCAGCCGTTACCGATCTATCAGGAGCGTAGGCCAGGCCAGCCTACTTTCTTACCCAGAGATACTCCACCACAGACTCCAGGGGCAGAGCATCCGGTGCATCATCAGGACTTCCAGCCACAGAACGGCATGTCAGTGGCAGACTTGACGAGATTCCATGGTGAGTACATGTCATTAGCGCCTGAGATCCGGCAGGCACTTACATTTCATGAGTTTATAGATGTCTATAAACCCAGAGGAGGAGGTAGATTCGATCGTAGACCCCCACAGCAGCAGCAGCAGCAGCCACAGGTGAATAGAGACTTGCAGTATGCAGTGAGCAAGATTATGCTGCCATATTTTGATGGGTCAGAGAAGACATCAGCTAGGTCTTGGGTCCAAAAATTGGACAACTATTGTCACTTAGGCCTATGCAGGAGGATGAGGCAATTAAATTTGCCACTTTACATCTGGACGGAGTAGCGCATGATTGGTGGCACCATGGCATGTACACGATTAGGCCATCATGCGGTTAATACCTATCAGGAGTTCACGAGCATTGATAGAAGATTTGATAGGAAGGATCCGAGTTGTATTTGAGAAGTGGCGATCATGGTAGTGGCATTTGGAAGAGAACTCATTATATTATTGTTGAGGGTTTGGCCGAGGGAACCCGCATGGAGAGTTGGGTCAGGCGAGCCCTCCCACCTTGGGGAGGCCATCACGGGAGGCATGACATGGAACTTGCAACACCTCGCGGCAGTTCAATTCGAGGTCCTCCATACGAGACCCATGAGGCCTTTACGATAGAAACAATGGCCAGAAATAGACCCTTTGGCGGGAGGAAGGATCCACTTGGGATCAGAAGAGGCAGAGAAAATACCACCGTTTGTGAAAGCAGTGAATAGATGCACTTAAAGAAGAAGTTGTGTTTCTGGTGCAAGGCACCCTATGATGAAAAGCACATATGCCCACTTCGTCCGAAAGTCAAAAATAACCAAATGGAGTGGTATTATGAGGGCGAAGAGCAATCTGATCTGTCAGACCAGCAAGCTGATTCCGAGCCTTCAGATGATGAGAAGTCCGAAAATGAGAATGAACATGAAGGTGGAAGGAAGCTACAGGAAGCCCATCTGACTAGTCTTCAGAGAGATGGTTCATTTCGACTCCGTGGGCTCTTAGCAGGTCAGAAGGTGATTACTTTGTTGGATACGGGTGCGACACATAATTTTATTGATGCACGTCTAGTGGAGAGACGTGGTATCCAGACAGAGGCTTTCGAGGGTATCTGAGTCAAGGTAGTTGACGGATACACGCTCAGGTGCGACAGGAAGATTACTGATCTGCCGATGAGATTGAACAACTATGAATTCAAAACTGAATTCTATGTTGTTAATATGGGTGATACAGATGTGGTACTAGGGATGGCATGGTTACATGATTTGGGTGAGTTCACGCTCAACCTACGGGACATGGAGATGAAATTTAAGGTTGCCGGAAGACCACATGTCATCAAGGCAATACGGGACAGTAATCTTAGGATGGTTTCATTCAGGCGGATGGAGAGGCTCATTCGTCATGATATGGTTGACTGGGCGGCTGAGTCCATGTTGATGCCAGCCCAGCAGGAGCCGCAGAAGGGTGAATACCACCCTGACATACAGATTCTGAGGACTAAACACTCCAAAGTGTTTAGTGATATTCCACCTGGTAGGCCCCCAGATAGAGGTACAGAGCACATTATTGAGTTGGAGGAGGGCGCAAAGCCCGTTATGATTACTCCCTACCGACATCCGAAACGACTCAAAGATGAAATAGAAAAGACCATTAATGAGTTGTTGGCTATGGGTCATATTAGACCTAGCAAATCCCCTTTTGCTTCATCGGTTGTATTGGTGAAGAAGAAGGATGGATCCCTTCGGATGTGCATCGATTACAGGCAGCTCAACAAAAGACCCATCAAGAATAGGTACCCCATTCCGCGCATTGATGAGCTGATAGATGAGTTGCATGGTGCAGTCTTCTTTACGAAGATTGATTTGAGATCAGCGTACCATCAGATACAGATGAGGGAGCAGGACATTGAGAAAACCGCTTTCCGGTGTCATTGCGGTCACTTCGAGTTCTTGGTTATGCCCTTCGGGTTAACCAATGCACCTGCCACCTTTCAGGCAACTATGAACAGGGTTTTCAGTGCTCAGTTGAGGAGATGTGTGTTAGTCTTCTTCGACGACATTTTGGTTTATAGCAGGTCATGGGAGAACATCGGCTCATTTGGACCGCGATCTTAGGTATCTTAGCGGATAGTCTTTCTATGCTAAAGATCCAAAGTCGCGAGCTTAGCATGGAGGTGTTATATAAGGGCATCACAGCGGTGCAAAGGGGTGAGTATGGACCCTTTTGAAAAGGTCAGAGCTATTGTTGGTAGGCGGTACACAGAACCTTCACAGCGGCTCGAGGATTCGTTGGGTTGTGTGCATTCTACAGGAGATTTGTTAGCGGGTTCTCACGTCACGCCGCACCCCTTACTGACTTAACGAAGAAGGGGGCTTTTCTTTGGTCACCACAGGCGCAGGAGTGCTTTGATAGGTTCAAGGTGATCATGACTTCATGTCCGGTGTTAGCTTTGCCTGACTTTTCAAAGTCATTTGATTTATTCTGTGATGCTTCAGGAGAGGGCATTGGTGCCGTTTTGATGCAGGAGCGTCATCCGATTGCATTTGAGAGCAGGAAACTCAGGGGTCCTGAGAGATTTTATAGTATTTATGACAAGGAGATGTTAGCCATTATGCATGCATTGGCTAAGTTTAGGCAGTACTTGGTAGGCAGCAAATTCAGTGTTCGTACAGATCATAACAGCCTAAAACATTTCCTTGGACAGCGAGACTGGAACGAGAGGCAGCAGAAATGGGTCAGTAAACTGCAGTCATATGACTTCGACATTACTTTCATCAAGGGGAAGCAGAATATAGTAGCTGACGCCTTGTCTCGTAGACCCCAGTTGAATGCCTTAGCACAGATTACAGAGGATTGGAGGCATCGGATCATTGCAGAGTATGCTAAGAACCCATGGGCTTCTAGCATCGTTGACAGGACAGAGCAGGACGACAGGTATACAGTTGTAGATGACTTGATCAGTTACAAGGGGCGGATTCTTTTGGTTCCTGACTCTGAGTTACGGACTACAGTTTTGAGAGCCTTTCACGACCTTCCTATGGCGGGCCATCCTGGATACTACAAGACTTACAAAATGGTTCGGGAACGGTTTACTTGGAAAGGGCTGAAAACTGATGTTTTGCAGTATGTCCGTGAGTGTTCTGTGTGCCAACAGAACAAGCAGGAACACACTTATCCTGCTGGATTACTCCAGCCACTTCCGATACCTGACAGGAAGTGGGAGTGTTTATCTATGGACTTTATCACGGGTTTTCCGAAAGCCCAGGGTAAAGATTGCATTTATGTAGTGGTCGATCGGTTGACTAAGTACGCCCATTTCTTCCCGATTACGACTACTTTCACAGCATCGCAGACTGCAGAGTTGTTCTTCAGAGAGGTTTTCCGATTGCATGGATTGCCTCGGACGATAGTCAGCGATAGAGACAGCTGGTTCATGAGCAACTTTTGGCAGGAGTTGTTCAGACTTTGTGGGACCGAGCTGACACCGAGTACCAGCTACCATCCGCAGACCGATGGACAGACAGAGATTGTCAATAAGTGGGTGGAAGGCTATTTGCGTAATTATATAGCTGGTCAGCAGAGAGCTTGGGTGAGATGGATTTACTTGTGCGAGTATTGTTATAACTCGACTCACCATATGGCGATACAGATGACCCCCTTCATGGCATTGTATGGGTATGAGGCGCCCAATCTTCTGGATTTGATTTTGAGCGATAGCAGAGTGCCGAGTGCAGGTGATATGATGCAGTGTGGGACATGCTTGAAAGTCTCTCGAGAGACAATATCAATGAGCACAAAATCGGTATGGCAATTATCTTGTCGGAAAAGGAGTTGTGCCGGTTTGAGGTAGGTGATATGGTGTACCTCATGTTGCAGCCGTATCGTCAGTCTACTCTGCGGAAGAGTGGGGCAGAGAAACTAAAACCTCGCTACTATGGTCCATTTTGTGTTGTCAGACGAGTGGGCGAGGTTGCTTATGAGTTGGACTTGCCAGCTGATAGCAAGGTCCACAATGTATTTCACGTTTCTCGCCTGAAGAAGGCATTGGGTCAGCATGTTGTTCCCTCTCCAGTTTTGCCACCCCTTGACGACGAAGGGAAACTGATACTAGTACCTGAGGCCATCCTTGATATGAGAGAGAGACACCTTCGGAGGCGTGTGATCAGGGAATATCTGGTCAAGTGGAGAGATTTTCCAGTTGAGGATGCTACATAAATTCCGAGAAGCGATTTCTGACATCGAGTTGAGATTAGCGAGGACAATAATTCGAGGAGGAAGCTGATTTCATCATAATCCCCATCCTAGTCGACCTGGCTACATTGGCGAGTTAGCCCTATCATTTTGAATCCTCGTAGGCTGTGAGTGTTCGGAGGATCCTTTTGTGATTGCTTCGGTGTTGGTTAGCTCCGGTTCTGATGTGTCGAGGTTTGAGCCATGAGAATCTTCAGTCTTTTCGAGAACTTACTGTTTTTGAAAAGTTAAAAGGTCAGAACAGTACTATTTCAGGCGGGGCACACAGTCACGATGTTACTTCAATTCATTTGGGATTCGATGGTATTTGATTTGACGGAGAAATAAGGAGTAATTACTGAGTTATTAAATGTTTAATAATTTGACTTTATTAATAAAGTCACTTTATTGAAATATTAAAATATTTAATTATTTGGCTAAGTTATAAAGTATTGAATTATACTTTATATTATATTATTAAAATGTGATTTAATGAGTATTTAATGCTCATTAAAAAGGGACGCCAATAATTAAATAAATTCTCCTAAGTCCAAAGTGAAGATTAAATCATTAATTTAAATGATTATTTTAATGGAGAATTAGGTCGAACTTTTCAAAGAAGAATATATTGTTCTTCCCAAGGCAAAATCGAACTATCAAGTTTATTATTCAATTTTGTCTTCTGAGCATCTGAGCTTTGGAGTTTGCGAACCCTAGGGTTTCTGGCAAACATCGATTCTGGAGAACGTAAACTCTTCAGAGATCAGGCATACTGAGGCTGTGAGATACCAGCTGAAGATTGCACTTGGTGATTTCATCCAGAAGTCACAGATTGAGCTTAATCATTTAATCAGACAGAGATTCATCAGTATTCAGCAGAGTTTATTCATCTAGCAGTCAAGGCGCACTTTTCAGAGGACATTCATTTGAGATTAGGCACAATTTCCAAAGGCCGTACATTATTCATTATTGCTGCAGACAGTCCGTACATCTGTACTTTCAGGCCGTACTTGTCAACCTTCTGAGGAAACGCCTTCATTCTCTGTTTTTTGGTGATTCCACATTGGGGCGCTTGGTATTCTGGAACATTTGCATTTGAGATTCAAGCCGGAGGAGATCCTTATTAATTTACATTACCATCGCATTCAGTATTCGTATCGAGGTTTGTTTGAGAGAACCACCGGGGTTTTGGCAGTTATCTAATGTACTTTGCATCTCAAGGAAGAAGGGTTACAGATGTATTGACTTAAAGTTCAGATTAAAGTTTGAAGGTTCAATAAAAATAATAAATCAGTCCATGGGGCAAGAAAAGGTGCAGAACCAATTGGCTTTATTGGTTGTTTGACAAATCTTTTCAAGGATATTGTGTTGGCAATTGAAGAAAATTATCAGATTTTGAAAAGGAATATCTAGTAAAGGTGAAGTTGTACATCCAATCCAAGAATGACAAGATGAAAATAATTCAACAAGCTCTATAATACTGAAAAAATATATGGATTATAGAAAACTAGCAAGGTTATCATTAGGATCCCAAGAAGGGCCAGACCCTAGAGAGGCTGAAATTTTATCTGGAGGAAATGCTATCATTAGCGTAGTTAAGTGAGGACCATACTCAATTTATGACAACTATGTCGAGGGAAATTGGATTTGTTGGTACCAAACTAAGTCCTCAAGCTATCAATGCATTCAGAAGTGAGATATTTATTTGAGTTGTTAAAGAATTAACAGGAGAGAAAGCAAACTGATTTGGAAATTGTTACCCATAATGCTTGCTCATGAAAAGTTCAATAGAAATGTTTCAGAAATCAATACCTATAGTCCACAAATGCAAATTATTTGGCATTGTGTCTTGACAATCGGATGACCTTCAAATTTACACAAAGACTCAACATTTTATTATAAAGTCAGTTTATTAAAGTTTAAACTCTTTTTTGCATTAATGTGTTAAACATATACGCTCATAAAAGACTTTCTAATATTTATTTCAAATATCTTAGAAGGTCCAAAAATTAGTTATGAGTTAGTTATCAAGGGAAGGGTTATAAATACTATTATTTCCAATGTAAAGGAGTTCTTTTTCTCGTTCGGCTTTGCTGGGAAAACAAGGGACTTTTTGACTCTCATGCTTTTGGCATAAGTGCTTTGGAGTTGTGTGACCTCAGAGAGATAATAAAGAAAGCATTCAGATTGTATGTTTTGAGTTTCTTTCTCTATTATTATTGATTTTCCATATGTCAAATTGGTAATGATCTTTATATTCCTTTGTGTTTGTGGAAATAATTGGTCATTTGTTGAAGCATTTATAAACTGTGCAATTTGTCTAAATAAATGCAGTTATATCTTAGTATCTTGATTTGAATGCTACTAATGCAAACCTATCTCTTCATGTGTTGAGATTTGTCTATTGTTCTTTTAGTATTGTTACAGTATCATATACATTGTTATTACCCATCATGTAAACCTGGGAATGTGTATTCCAATTTTGTTATGAGTATTTGATAGTTTAATAAGTTTTTGAAACCTGAGTTCGTATCAAGTGTCTACTACTAGGGTTTCTATAGTTAAGTTTTCTTTGGTTTTTTCCTTTTCCTTTTGATATTTTGGGTTAAAAATACCATAAAAATCCTAAAACCTTATCATAGAAGGGAGCTGCCCCTCTCAAACGCAAAGGAAAGTTGTTGATTGTAATGTCCCCTTTTAGGAAATTCCTAATTTTAGGCCTGCAAAACAATAATAATCACTAAAAACTGATATCAGTAATAACAAGTATCAACTTTATAGTTTATAGTAATATTCAAGTTCATACATAAAACATTATAATATTGAGATCAATACATCATAGCTAAAACATCATAATATTTACATCCATAGTTCATAGCATCATTAATATCTGAATCCCAAAATACCTTAATATCATTAATAGTTATTCTAAGGCATATTTCTATAGTCAACCATATTAGGAATTCATTAGAAATGCTTGCAAACTGCATTCTCAAGGGTTGTTGCCCTTGTATTGCAAGAGCATGGAAGGATTTTAGATCCATTCCATCCCTCAGTCCGCCTTGGAGGCTGGCCATCCTCCTCGATCAAGCCCAAGAGCACGGAAGTGGATTTTTGGTCCATTTAGCCTCCTGACCTATAATGTCCCCACTCTAGTTAGTTTTAGGAGCAGTTGAGTTAGCCTATTTCTTGGACCCTTGTAGGTTGACAAGATCTGGTTAGGGGGTCAATGGCCGTTTTTGGTGGGTATTGTCATTCCCACTCCTTCACTTCAATATTGGGTTTAGCACAGGCGTTTGTAGTTCAGTGTTCGCCAACTTCTGACGACACGGAGAAATACTGAGTTTGGAGGGAGTTATGAATATTTCCATGGTTAAGTTAATTATTTAACTTATTGGTTTATTATAAAGTCAAATTGACTTTATTAAAAGAAACACCACTTAAATATTTCATAAAGTGATAAATAAATCACTTAAGTGAAAAGGTGCACTCAAAAGATTTAAAGTAACTATTGAGACTATTGAGAAAGGCTTAAATACATTTTAAATGTATTTAAATGACAAAAGCCGTACTTTTCTTGAAAGTCGTGCTTTTTGGAGATATAAGGAAAAAGGTTGCAAGTCGACCTCACTTTTGATCATTTGACATTGCAACTTTATATCTTCTCTGTGGTTTTTTGTCTGAGGACAAGGGTTTCAAGAAAATTCTTCTTTGGAGAGCAAAAATTCTTCATTGATCTGTGATTGTGAGAATGTGAAATACCAATTGAATGGTTGCTACTGAGGGAGCTTCATACAGGAGTTCGTTTGTGCTACATCTAAGTTATTTTGTTCAGTAGATTTCAGTTTCAATAAGGAAGAGGGCTTCTTTCATCTGGACGCCATCTTCATCAGTATTCCAGCTTTCAATAAAGAAGCATCAAAATCTTTCAGAGGTCGTACACTTGCATTGGGAGGCATGCTTCACCTGGAACGGGCATGTGAATGAGAAGGCAAAAACGCCTTTCTTTTGGGTCATTTCTTGACTCCATTGTGGGCGCCTATACTTCTCAACATCATTTCTCCAGTTTCTCCATGGGAGAAATCAGATCCAGAGCCTAGATTTTGCTATTACTTAGTTTCAACACATCTTGCCTGGCATGCACAAAACTACTTTATTTAATTATTCTAGAGGTTTCCGGGTATGTTGATTGTATACAATCTCTTTGTATGATTTTCCAGATCCGCAATAGTATTGCAGTTGCCTTTAATTTGCTTGTATTTCAGTTTTATGTATATTTTATGCTTGGTGCACTTTTGTATTTATTGCTTGAAAATCATCAAAAACAAACAAAACACAAAAACAGACAGTTTTAGCAGTTGAGACAGAGCTGGGCCAGTTGGGCTCTTCACAGTGGTATCAAAGCTTTAATCCTGCCAGCTTGGAGGGTTAGAAGTATCTATGCGGTCACACCAGAGTGGTTATAACAGGTATTACTCAAGCAAGAGACTTGGATTGCAGAGAAATTCATTTGAGGAGTTTCCTTTTGATAATCTATTTGAAGAGATACCATTGGAAAACATGGGAGATAGAAATGATGGTGAGCCACACAGGAATCCTAGTAAGAATGAGGATCAAGAAGCCAAGGACATTTTGAGAGGTCTTGTTGCTGGACAGGAATAGGTGGCCAATGTGTTGCAGCAGCTGAGTACAGCAGTTCAGCACTTCAACATTCCTAGGAGACAGTTACATGATCAGGAGGAGGAAGGTAGTGTACATGGAACTCCTCAGAGGACAGTTACTCCAACACGCACCTATGACAGGCCTACTCGCCCAACATTTGTCAAGAATGATCCTGATGAGGAGGACGTGGCTAAGGAGGGAGGTGACGTGAATTTTGCTGATAACATCATGACACTTCATGATGAATGGGATGCTTTTCCCCAGAGAGTTAAGGATCACCTTAACTTTGATAGATTTATGAGCCAGAAGAGAGAGCACGGCAGGAACAGGACAGATAGGAGGCCTAGAAACAGGAACCATGATCTAAGACAGGCAACAAACAAACTCACCTTGACCAACTATGATGGCAGTGGCAGAGTCACAGCTCGAGCTTGGGTGAGTAAACTAGATACCTTCTTGACATTACGTCCACTGGCAGAAGAGGATGCCATAAGGTTCGCAGCTGTACACTTGGATGGCGTAGCCCATGACTAGTGGCACCATGGCATGGTTACATTACAGCATGACAGGATCACTACTTATCAGGAGTTCACAGATAGATTGGTTGAGAGATTTGACAAACGAGATACAGAGTTATACTTTAGAGATCTCGCTTAGTTGAAGCAGATGAGTAGTTTAGAATCCTATATTGAAGAGTTTCAGAAGCTCTTAGTCATGGTCACCGGCATATCTGAGAGGAGATTGGTAATACTATTCATAGAGGGTCTATTTGAACCTATGAAAGGTTGGATCAAGGCATTCGATCCACCTACCTTGCAAGAGGCTATGAGGAAATCTTGTAGCATGGAACTTACTGCACCTCGTAGTAAGTTCCCTTCCAAACCGTCCTCATCCTACAATGATAACAGATCTGATCCAAAGAAAATAGAAAACTCAGACCAAAAGAAAAAATTTGCAGCTCCTTTGGATCGAAAAACAATCAATGATTTATGTAGGAAGAAGCTTTGCTTTTATTGCAAGGGGCCGTATGACCTTAACCATGACTGTCCCCTCAAGCCTAAAGGTCAAAATAGGCACATGGAGTGGTATTTTGAGGGAGAAGATATGACTGATGAAACAGACCAGCACGCTGATTTAGAGGGTTCAAAGGCAGGGAACTCCGAGAAAGAGGTGGAAAATGAAGGAGAAGTTGAGTTAGAGGAAGCTCACATGTCTAGTATGCAAAGAGATGGTTCCTTCAGACTACGTGGACTCTTAGCTGGTCAAACAGTCATATCCTTACTTGATACAGATGCAACACATAATTTCATAGATGCACGGTTGGTTGAGAAAAGAGGGATTCAAACTCAAGAGTTTGAAGGGATTAGAGTGAAGGTTGCTAATGGTTATACTCTTACCTGTGATAGGATGATTCCGGATCTGCCCATGAAACTCAATAACTTTGAGTTCAAAGCAGACTTCTATGTGGTGAAGATGGGCAACACAGATGTGGTTCTTGGCATGAAGTGGCTTCATGCAATAAGTGAATTTACTCTCAACCTTAGAGAGAAGGAAATGAAATTTAAGGTTGATGGAATTAACCACGTACTCAAGGCCATCAAGGACAGCAACTTGAAGGTTATTACTCTCAAGAGAATGGAGAGGTTGATTAGACGTGACATGGTAGAGTGGGCAGCTGATTGTAAATTAATGCCAACGTATGAGAAGCAGCACAAAACACCTTACCATTCTGATGTACAGGAGCTTAGAATTAAGCATGCAAAAGTGTTCAGTGACATTCTTTATGGTACACCTCCTGATAGGGGCATTGAGCACATTATCGAGTTGGAGGAGGGCACTAAACCCATCATGATCACACCTTACTGACACCCAAAGCGATTGAAGGATGAAATTGAAAAGACCATCAAAGAACTTTTAGCTATGAGACACATAAGGCCGAATAAGTCCCCTTTCGCTTCATCAGTTGTTTTGGTGAAGAAGAAGGATGGTACACTTAGGATGTGTATCGATTACAAGATGTTAAACAAGAAAACCATCAAGAACAGGTATCCCATTCCGCGTATTGATGAGTTGATAGATGAGCTACATGGAGCTTGCTACTTCTCGAAGATTGATTTGAGGACAGGATACCATCATATCAGAGTCCGAGAGGAAGATATTGAGAAAACCGCCTTCAGATGTCATTGTGGACATTACGACTTTTTGGTTATGCCTTTTGGTTTAACCAACGCTCCAGCCACCTTTCAGTCCACCATGAACAGGATTTTCCATCCTCAGTTGAGGAGATTCGTTCTCGTTTTCTTCGACATATTGGTTTACAACAAATCTTGGGAGGAGCACATGGTTCACCTAGATACTGTGTTGAGCATACTTGACAGGGAGTCCTTGTACGCCAAGGAGTCCAAGTGTGCATTGGGTATGGCAGAACTTTTATACTTGGGTCACATCATCAGCAGAGAGGGAATTCATATGGATCCAGATAAAGATTGTGCTATCATTGATTGGCCTACACCTGAGACATTGACATAGCTCAGGGGGTTTGTAGGTTTATGCGCCTTCTACCGTCGGTTTGTCAGTGGATTCTCGTGGCATGCTACACCACTAACAGATTTGACCAAGAAGGGAGCTTTCGTTTGGACACCTCTAGCACAGGAGTGTTTTGAGAAGTTCAAACATCTGATAACTACTTATCCAATCTTGGCTTTGCCAGATTTCACCAAACCTTTTGAGCTTCACTGTGATGCTTGTGGAGAGGGTATTGGTGTAGTTATTATGCAGGATCGTCATCCTATAGCTTTCGAGAGCAGGAAGCTGAGGGGTCCTGAGAGGAGCTATAGCATTTATGATAAGGAAATGTTGGCCATCATGCACGCAATGGCCAAGTTCAGGCAGTATCTTGTTGGTAGTAAGTTTTGTGTAAAAACTGATCACAACAGCTTGAGACATTTCCTTGGACAGTGAGATCTGAATGAGAGACAACAGAAATGGGTTAGCAAGCTTCAGTCATATGATTTTGACATCTCCTATGTCAAAGGTACACAGAACATAGTTGCTGACGCTTTATCTCGCTGTCCACATTTGAGCTCCATGGCAAAGATTACAGAGGATTGGAGACATATGATAGTTGCAGAGTATGCCAAGAATCTGTGGGCTTCTGGTATTGTAGATGGGACAGTAGAGGATAGCAGATACTCTCTTGTGAGTGATCTTATCATTTACAAAGGGAGAATATTCTTAGTCCCAAGTTCAGAGATGAGGGACAAGGTGTTGAGGACCTTT
>VDFB02298575.1:0-41852 GCA_007258455.2 Sequoia sempervirens
TGTTGAAATAACATATATCTAGTGAAACGACATACATATCCCATACTATGTAGTCACTCATTCATGAACTATATAATTGATATACTTAAAATATATTCTAAGATGATAATCATGCATTCCGGACTACATGAGTATCCTATTTTCCTATATGTCAAGTATAATTGAATGAAAACAAGTAAAAAGTATCCCTAAAAAGAGTTCATATCTTTCAATATATGCACAAAGTTATTGGGTTGATCAAGTCCAATAACAAGGTACAATAAAATAAAGCATGGTAATCTTTCTAGGTATCTTAACAATCATACATTGAGTACTTTCATTGAAAAACATTAGGTCTAATATTTCCTTCACTATTAACACAAGGGAAAATATTGGTTAAAAATGATAATTTGACTAGAATAGTGATGATTTGCATAGACTCATGTCCTATGATATGAGACTCGACAAGGCCATTGGGACAAGGCCATTAGGACCTCCAAATAATGAAGAGGCAATGTTGTTTAAATAAAGCAACAAAATTCATTCAATAATTTCTTCTATTATGTTTTCCTTCATGTAAGGAGGTTCATCACAATAAATCTCTATATTAGTGATCCCAATAAATCATACAAAATCCTTTTGTCACACTTCTCATGTTTTATCCACAAAGCAATCCAATATTTGTCAATATGACTAGGATACTATTATCTACCAAAATATGATTAGGCTTGAGATCTCTATAAATGAATTCTAACTTGTTAAGGTTTTTATGCACATTTATTCATAAATTTCTCCTATAAAATATATAAATTATACCCCTATATATGAAAAAATCACATGCTAGTTCGACAATCTCTATCTTTGATTTATTTATGCCCTATATAGTATTTTATTGCATATTTGAAACCAATCATAAGCAATCACCCAAACCATATATCATGGTTTATTTGAGGCCAAGAAATATGTCTAACATACATAGTGTTCCCTAGCATAATAAAGTGGCTTAGTAATTATCCCTTTTTACAAAGGTTGTCTCTTATAATCATGAATCTCTCTTTTAAAAGAGTTTTCTTAAATATTCTTCATTACTCTATTTTTATTTTATTTTAATTTAGGAACAAATATCTATTCAATAAAAATAAATTAGGGTTATCTCTCCCCCTGTAAAACTTCAACATGTCCCCATGTTTAATCATAAAACATTATTCCATTCCAACCAATGTATTTAAACAACAAAATATTTTCAAGGTTCAAGATGTAGAGAAAAACTCACCTATGATTTTATATCCTATAAATATGTTATTCTCAACAATTTATTCTAAACATATTATTGTTTCTCCATATTTAAAACATGAATCTAAGGACCTATGGGTTATGGGCCCACAATGTAAACTATATTAGACTTAAGTGATAAAATATAGGTGTCACTTTTTTTTTTTGATAGAAATAATAGTCATAGTAAAATCACTTTCTCAAATGCATTCTTAACCAAATAAAAATTAGTATGGGTATATGAATCTCACCATTACAAATACTATTTCAAAGACAACTTCAAAGACTCAAAATATGAACAAATTTGAATTCAATACTTTTAAAGTGTTTGAAATGTTGTGATGTATTAATTGGTCTAGAGCTTCATAAATTATTAAACTATTAGACTTACATGAGTGAATTATCAAGGTCATTCTTTTAAGGAAGTAACGGTTAAGTTCATTTTTTTGAAATTATGACACTCTCCATATCATACTTTGAATTGTTGTAACATAACCTACTTTGAGAATTTCAATCATTTAAGCTTTTGACAACATATGTATCAAAATTACTCTCAAGGGGAATATGATTGAATTGTCATAATGCAAGTGCCAAAGAATATGCATTTAATATTAATCCAAAGAAATAAATAAATCATTTTCATCATCACCAAGATGAGGTAAATTTGTACCTAAGCAAGATAATAAGTTGGAACTTTGTTTCTTCTAGAGACCTCATGATCTACATAATCCATATGGTTTATCAAAACCATTATTAACTACCCTGACTGTTGGACAAATATGCATAAAATAAAAGTTTGAAAGTTTCAAATACGAAATCAAGTTATACAACTTTTTCATCCAAAATACTTATCAATATACAAGATCATAATTGACTAGGTAGGTATGCTACTTGTTTGAGAAAACAAACAAGTTCAAGAATCATACCAAGCACACTCACATAACCATTATTATGACAACTTCATTAAGTTGCTTCAAATTTGATATTTAAAAGGTCAAAATAACATGGCATCAAATTTTGATGCAAGTCCAACCTATTGTGGTCTCACAACAATGAGCTTGCCAATTCATTCAACCAAGAAATATATTTATCTGGTGTTCTTATTATAAACTAAGCATCACGTCCTATCATCATATATAAGAATACATTATATTACTCATATTTCACTTACTAAGACAATGGGTTGAGTACAATACCAAACAAGAAGACAATACTGCCTACTTTTAGCTATTAACTAAGATAATTGCAAATTACAAGCACTTAATGGTCCAATATTCTATATCATAGACCTCACAACACATTATAAATTTTTAGTGCTTTTAGGTGTCAACAGGATTTCTAATAACATGGCAGTCTTACCTTATAAGGAAAACTAGAGTCTTCAAATTTCTTACCAAGAACTTCCTTCTAGGCACTATCTCCCATATGATTGAGGGCAAAGGTACACAGACGTATGGGATGGAATGTATACCTTTAGGCCAAATTGGTCATTACTTAGCTTTCAAAGTTTCTTACCTTTTTAGAACTTAGTCTCTATGGTTATCCATCGTAAGAATATATGATATTTGAATTCATTTTATTTAAGAGTTAATATAATACGTTGGGGCTGCAAATATGCCTGCAATTGTCTATAATATCGTTGCAGATTAGGCAATTCAAAAGAATGTAGATTTTGTCTTCTTCTTTTACTGGTTACACAACTCAAAACTTTTTATTTTTTCATTCCTCAGGGTTTGGGCATGAGTTCATCTACTACCGGGTAGACTGTGTGAGTTGGTTGTATCTAGATAAGGGGAATGCTCTATTTAGGATTGATTATTCTTATTATAACATTTTTCTTCCTTGTATCAAATCATGTCTGCGTTGCAAAAAGTGAAATGAAACTAATTCCCAAATATAAAAATGCAATGATTTAAATTGTTTCCACAGATTAATATCAAAACTTTTATGCACAAATTTTAATATAATATTTATATTTCAAGTAAAGACTTTGAAATTAAATAAATTGATCAATAATTTCACTCAATACATTCAAGCATGCCATCAATAAATTTTTAATTCAATAAAATAAAATATTTAAAAACTTTATTGCTCATACAATTTATTAAGCTTTAATACTTATCTTTGGAAATGTGTAGAAGAAATCCCCAAATATTGCTGGAATGGTCCCTGGTTCAGCCTCTTCCGTCTGTGAGCAGTCTGGGAGGAAAGCAGACTTTGCTGCTCTACATGAGTGTTGGTTCCATTGGAACAATGCTCAACACTCATGCCACAAAACCATGCCCTAGCCAGGACCATCCTAAGTGCACGCACTTGTACCCCAGGTTAGACACCCACTATAGGAGTGCCCCTTCTCCGTCCTACTCACAGCCTGCTAACCTGAACCCTATTCCTGCAATGTGCTCCACTTGATTTTCCTCTTGAATATTTTCTTTTTCCTCTTTTTTCCAAGTCTCACATAAATGCTTTATATAAACTTTAAGGGGTGGTTTTCCAAACCATCACACCCTTTCACGAGATTTCCATTTAATAATTATTTCAATAAATAATTATGTTTCCACCTCCTTAAGAGAGATTTTACACATATGCTTTATTAATATCTCATTTAATCAAAGGATCATAATATCCTTTATTCTCCCTTTAATTTTAAAGGGTTTTTTTCATAATTTTTCCTTCTTGGGGAAAAGTCACATTCCAATGAGGTTTTTGTATGTCAATGTGTGAACAAGAACTATCCTATTTGTTTACAAAGTCAAAGTCCATTACACTAGATACAACTCCATCTTGGTTATCAATACCTTGATGCATTGTGTCTACATGTTATATCAAAAATAAGGAATGACAGAAAATACTAAACCCAAGATATAAGCAAATCATCATCATCATGCATCTCCCATTACCATTATTATCATCATAAAGACTTCTTGTGCAAGTTTTTACAATTTGTTTGTTTGGATGAATGTGAGTCCTTGATTAAATATCATCTTGCATCCTCAACCCTTGATGGGAATCCATGATCCATGCCTCCATATTCTTTCCTTTTTGACCATTGATTAGCTTTTTCAACATTATCCCTTCATTTTTCATTTTCTTTCTTATAAATAAGTCACTATTTGGAGACAAATGGATCCATCTTTCAAGATCAAACTTATGTTGTTAAAATCACTCTTACTTGCACTCACATTTAGCATAATTTTAGTTTATTTTAATTGCACCATATTAGCTTACCTTCCATTAATGGCTTCCATGATAACATAAATGCATCCATTTAGTATTGTGTAATTAGGGTTTGAATCTTTTTTAGCTTAAACTTCATTTAGAGTAGATTTGCATATACCCATTTCAATCATCTTAGAATACATCATGTTAGAATAGCTTGCATCATGTTCCTTTAGCTTTAAATTGTGTTTCATCACACATCATTCATTTGTCTCATTGATTCTCTTCAATATAATCGATTGAAACAAGCTCATTATCCAAGGGATTGGGAAAGGGTCACCATTCCACATCAATGCGACACCACTCTCCCAATAGGATAATTTTTAATGTCTTAGATTAGAAGTTTGTCAAGATTTCATGATTTAGAATGTTAGTTTTAATGGATTCTTTGTCTTTTTTTAAAGTGAATGATCTTATTTGGATTGATGCTTATTGGGTTAAATATGCCTAGAATTCATATGGATCGGATGTAGTTAACCTATATTATGTCATTGGTCACAATATGCATATTAAGTAACCCAGAAATAACAATGAAGAATAACACAAAAGAGATCAACATATAATTTTAACATGGTTCACCCAATATGGGCTACATCCGCAGAAACTCAACCATCCAATGATTTTATTATCTAGTACAAAATAGATCACAATCTCATGAAAACCATCCTGCAACTTACATCCCAGCTGCTTATAATAAGCTTTTTGGAAGCTTCTATAATTAGGGTTTTACAAAGTCATTTTCCATTTGTCGATTAACAAAAAATTAACTACCAACCCATTGAAGTGCAAAAAAGGGAGAAAACATGTGTACAATAAAGATTGTACAGTATTTGCATGATCATTCACCACATACCAACAATAGGGAGAAAAATTGTGTTTGTACATAGACAATCTTGTGCATATATATATTGAACAACTCCAAATCCAAATCCAAACAAGGTATCAATGGTCATATTTGCCAACATTCAAGTCATTTATGAAGAAAAATATGTACGCACCATAATCCATGCTAGTTGGGCCTGTTTTATGCTGGATATCGATGGTATTCACCCATGTTGAGGACATGAAAAAATATGCAAAAAGTGACATTGGGTGCTAAGACCTCTTTTCCTTGTTCAAGGTGGATTACCCATTATTTCACCAGACCAAAGAAAGGTCATTCTGGAGGCTATGTGTGGAGAATTATTTTTGGGTTTTCTACAAAGGGAATTGAGTTGCTCCTTTTTCCTGGCTTTGGAAACCTTATCCACCTCTTGTTGACCATGCTTCCCTCCTTCATTGTATCACCATTGGTCATCACTGTTAAAGTCTATGCTATGTACGGTAGTGTCACTGTTAGCAACAATGACTACAACCTGACCACCCTCTTCTACAATGGAGTCAACATTGCAACTATAGGAATTATAGTGAGAGCCCCATAGCAGAGATTATGGTTTCCAGGATGAAGTGGAAAGAAGTCGAATCCCCATCTCTATCCCCCACCTTGCACCATTCCTTGAGTGGTATTAAGACACCACTATGCTTCCCACCTCATGCATGTTATGCATGTTTTTTCCTCTACTACACATTTCCTCCACTTCTCTCCTCATAAGAACAACCATCTTCTGCATGTAACATCTAATTTAATGGCATCATACTTCATAATGACTTTATAGTTCTTTTCAACAACTTCTTGATTTTTTGAATTTTAAGTTATAACTAAATTTTGTTTAACATCATTGCTTGAAATTTTTTAATTATTAGTTGATAATAATATATTATCTTATGTTATTATTTTACATGCATATACACACTCATATATATAAATTCAATAATTTAAGCAATTTTTTATAATTATTTTCTTTTCAAGCTCAGTTTTCTAAAAAGACGAGAATATTTTTTGAATATTTTTTTCTTCTAGAGTTTAATAATTGAGTTTTCGCATGGGATGAGCTATGACACTGGATTATATATAATAATAAATATAATTAGATTATATATAATAATAAATATAATTAGATTATATATAATAATAAATATAATTATATTATATATAATTTAATCTATATTAATGTAGACATGGAAAATGTACTGATTGATCCTATACACCTGATCCTGATTTTACTAACACCGCTTCGTCCTGAATCATCTTCTTTGTTAATCATTTAATTGAATAATTTGTATTTGATTAAATTCATCACATTTCATCTCTTAACTAAATAAATCATTATTTATCTAATTAGGGCATCATCTCTATTGATTAAATAGATCATTTTATTTAATTAATCCTATAGTCTCCCTTTAATTAAATAATTCACTTTATTTAATTAATTCTAAAGTCATTCTATTAAATTAAAAAATCATTTTTTATTTAATTTAAATCTATCATCTCCTTTTAATTAAATAAATCAAAATATTTATTTAATTAGAGTCATATTCCTCATTTTGATTTAAATTAATCCAAAATTCTAAATCAAAATAGTCAAATCAACTAATCTCCTTTTAAAATTAATCAAATCTTGATAAATCTTAATCTTAATCACCTAAATCCTTTAGATTTTACAACTTTCTCATGAAAATATTTCAATTGATTTATTAAATCCTCAATTACTTTCAAAAGGCATCGATTGGAATATTGTCCAAATTTGAAAATCCCTCAAAGGGTTTGTACATCCAACAAGGCATTTAAACCTCTTACATGTCCTTTTGCCTTGAGCCAAGTGGCATTAACTTCATTTTCTCCTCCCTCCAACATGTCATTTCATCCATTTTGAAATTCCACCTAATTGCATTTAATTGCACAATGACCAAAATGTGCTCCACCTTTGTCCACTCACATGTTGACAAGTGGCACTTGGTCATTGGTTGGTGTTTGATCCCACATTCATCCCTTTTGCCTCATTCTCCATCACTCTCATCTATAAATAAGAGGCTTCACTTTGATTTTGGATCCACAACTTCATACAAAGACATTATCTTGAGATTTTGAATTTTCTTCATCCATTGTTCATCCATTTTCATGTAGTTTTATCAAGTTTCATAGCTAGGTTATGACAAAATTACATCAAGGGCTTTAATCTTCATCAATCATCATAAGCTTGCAAGAATTGGGAAAGGGCTATTTTACGTGAGTATAACATCGACATTCATTTTTTGGCACTAGAGGGAGGGAAAATACCAAGAATCTAACACTTTTTTGGTGAAATTCTATGGTTTTTTTGAACTTTTTGTTCTACAGGAAACTACGCTACTATCAGTCCAAAGGCACCATAAAACGACGTTGCCAGTCTAGCGACACCATACAATGATGCTACAAACTCCAAACTCCATCACTAAGGTCTTGCCACCCAAAAATTTGAAACTCAAACTGCTACGTTGGACTCATTTTCCAAATGACTGGTCAGCTAAACTCCAAACTGCATCGCTTGCCAAAATAGCATCACAATCAACTCACTGGTTCTATTGTAGAGCACTGCTATTAGTCCCACTGGCACTATACAGTGCCACTAACTTCTTCAAACTATGTCGCATCTGCAGACTGCACCACTAGAGTGGGATAAAAGGAAGTTTTCAAATTAATTTTAACATGTGCTTTTTCATTTTGGTTGCTTTTGACAACTAACTAGTTTTTGACCTTTGTTTTGGTAGTTTTGACCAGTTTTTGTAGGTTGGCTTGATCGAACGTGAAAGAAGGAAATGAAGATAAAGGCTTCTCTATGGCATTATCATCTCATTAGATCAAGTGTTTTTAAACACTCTAGGGAGAAATCATAATCCCTCTTCTAAGGATTTGCTATCTTTCATGCTTTTAGGACTCAATACATTTCATTTTGGCTCTAAAAAGAACAACACGAAAGGATTTAAAAAAACCTTAGGAAACTTCCTAGATTTTTTTAAGGTTTAACAATTGAACAAACAAATTTCATATTTCCTTTTGGTGTTTAAAAAGAATCCAATTCTTGCTTTGAGGGATTAAAAATGAACATGTGCTTCTATGTTTTGTAATCTATTATCTAAAGTAATATCACCTAAAAGAAATATGCGCTTCTCTTGCACCTCAGGGAGATCTTGAGAATCAAAAGGTTTTTTGTGATATTAAATTGTATAAGTGATTTCCTCCAAACTTCAATTTGGGATTATTAAAATTAAACAAAATCTTGCGAGTGTGAGTGGAGTATATCACGTGTGTTCTCTCTTTGTTTCTCAACAAAGATTGACTAAGGTATGGATGTACTTGCTCACTTTTATTTATCTTTAGAGGGCCAACTTTGTGGGACAAAGTAATTACCCAAGGGAATGAACCAACTGGGAACATGCTAAATCCAAGCGATTTCCAACTGGTATATAAGTGTGGGTACTTGAGGAAAGTTCAAGTATCAGGAGGATTGTTTCGACAAGAAGGTAAACAATGATCTCTTGCCGCATGGATGATCCCCCAGAAATGAAATGCCTACACTAGAACCCTTTGTCTTAAAGACCAAAATCCTTAATCTATTTGTTGGTGCAAGAATGGTCATTCTGAAGCCATCCTACATTTTTATGGCTTTTAGTAGAGATGAGAAGTATGCCATGGAAGTTTCATGGGTACTAATGCTTGGCTGAGCCAAGAAGTGTGTGCACTATAAGGGGGAGCCTATGTGGTCAAGCATCTAATCATCCACTAAGATTAGGTGTAGCTGGATTTATCCAAGTGGGGATTCAACAAATATTGTCTCAATATCCATAGGGTTGTACATGTTCTTGGAATCAAAACACTTTTCTTAGATCTCAAACATTGGAAAACAAACATTCAACATGATCACCAAATTTCAAAACCTTTAGGAAGCAAATACCTTTGACAAAATTCAAGTGTTATTGCTTTCCCTATGGATTCTATCCTTAGAGGCTTCTAAGCATTTGAATTCATATCTCAATTTTCTCACTAAAGTCAACAATAGGGAACTTTTTCCTTAATTTCCTTGATTTCCACATAATGGACCTTGTGGGATGAGAATAAATTGGGACATTAGACATTTAGTTTGAAAACCTAATCAAGAATTGTTTGTGGTAAAAATAACTCACTAAGAAAAGATAACAAACAATTGGACCTCACACGTGCTCTTCCAAGTGATTTCCCAAAAGATCAAAATCTAAAAACTAAAGTCCAAATATCTTTGTCAAAATGCTCGCAAGAAAAGGTTGTCTATGCTTTACAAATTTAGAGAAAGATTGACCTTCAACTTTTACAAACGTGCATCAAGGAACAATCCAAATTTGTATTCATTTTAATATTGTCAAAATTCAAGTCTCTTTCAAAGGTTTGAGTATCTCACATAGGAAGTATTAACATGTTCTTCAACACCTTGGTCTAGTAAACAAAGTCTCTCTAGGTCTCTTAGGATCAAAACCAAAACTTTCATGCATCCATCAAACATCAAATAAAAATATCCTCACAAACAACTCTTGGAAATCTTGAAAAAATCCTCTATGCTAAACTTTGGGCAAATCCTCTTGAAATGAAAAATAAAAACAAATCCAAATCATCTTGTTTGATTGCGTGTGTAGATGAATCCTTCTTTGCACACTTAGTCGAATTATCATCTTGTGGGCAAGTTAACTCTAAGACAACATCCAACCTCTTAGATTTATGAGTTCATCATCCCAAATCAAAATCAAAATCAAATCAAATCAAATCAATCCAAAATCAAAATAAAAATGATAAAACATCAAATCCAAAGTCCTAAAGTTTAGTATCCCCCTCAAGGTCTCTTAAGAGTTTAAACTTCCACCAGTCCTCCATCTTTAATTATCACCATCATCATCCTTTTTGATCCTTAAAATCTTAGACTTTCTTTTTGCACACATAAAGATTAGATCAATCCAAAGAATTAGAGGTTCATCTCTTACATCTTGAAAATTGATCCTCATTTTATGGTTCAAACTAGATCTCAACACAAGAAGAACATGGAAACGAACAAAGAAACATCAACTTCAAGTGACTTGAGTCAAACCAATTATGAAATCAATCCCATTGGATCAAGCAATCCCCTAACCAATCTTCATCTATCATCAAAAAATCCTCAAGAGGAAGTTCAAGTGGAAGATGTCACCAATAATGTCTTAGCGATGACATAAGAGGAAATTATTGAAATGGTCCAAAATCCTAAAACTCATCAAATTGTCAATACCATTATGAGGCTCAATCCCTCTCAAAACATGCTTGAATTAGCTAAAGAAGGGGCTAAAATCCCTTCCAATTATGATGTAAGCACTATTTTGGAGAAGCCTCTTAGGATCATGCCCCCAATTTCATCCACACCCCCAATCTCATCCTCACCTCCATTTCAAAGCATCACTCAAAGCATCCCACAACATCCATTGCTCCAACTCAACCAATTGTTAACAAGGGGAGCTCATTGCTCCATGCACTACAAACACACCCCCTTGTGAAAAACCAAGATTTGGATGTGAACACCATCTTGGGTCAATCTATCCCATTGAATTTGTTACACCCACATGTTCTACTCACTTTTCAAGACCCCAATGACCCATCATCATCTTTTCACACAACACCTACATATCTTCTCAACACACAAACCTCTCTCCCTATGACTTCAAAAGGAGGAGGTGAGCTATTTGGAACATGGGATATCTTTGACCCTTCATCTTCATGATTTCCTCAAGGGATTACACCACCCATTTTTCCACCACTTCCACCTTTTCCATTAACATCCACACCACCTTTCAGTTTGGGGTTACCTCCTTTACCACCACGCAATCAAAGTCAAAACAACCCCTCAATCATCAATCAAAACATCATGTCCAATCCTTCGATATTACCATCGATATCACAACAACAAATGGAAACCATTCAAGAAACCAAAGAAATCACTACACCATCCATAAATGTGGTCTCTCAAGGACCAAGCATATCAATTGCACCATCAACCACACAAATCCCCACCATCAATATAATATCACCCCTCATCATGACAATGAACACCATTCCAAAACCAATGCCACCAGCTCCAAAATCAAACATGACAAACCCATTTAGCATCACATTGCAAGTAGCTCAACAAGCTTCCTATCAAAAGGAACTTCAACAAATTCAAAATCAACAAGCGCAAGTAGCTCAAGCTACACAACAAGTACAACAAGCACAACAAACATAATAGGCTGCTCAAGCCCAAGCCTTATTACAACAATAACAAGTTATCCAAGTTGCCTAAGCAACTCAAGCTACTCAAGCTATACAAGCTGCATAGGCTGCACAAGTTTCCCAACAAGTGCAAGCTCAAGCTTAGGCGCAAGCCCAATACCAAGCTCAACAAGTGCAAGCATAGGCTCAATACTAGGCACAACTACAAGCAGTCCAACAACAACCATATCAACAAGCCCTGCAACAGTACCAAGCGCAGTAAGAAGCATCATTACTATCCCAATAACAAGCATTTTTGGCACAACAAAAACATGATCAATAATAAGCATTGTTGGCTCAACAACAACAAGACCAACAACAAGCATTGTTGGCATAACAACAAATGCATGCATGTCAACAAGCCTTAATCACACAACAGAGCTTGCAACAAAACTCCACCAACACACCCAACACTCCACCCATCACTCAAACACCTCGACCACTTCAAAACACATTCACTCCACCCCCTGATCCACAAGATGACGTGACAACCCAAATCAAATTTCTCTCGCAGCAAGTGCTCGATCTCCAATCAAGGAAAACAACAAAGACACCAAGCAACTTGTGTCCCTATTCATTCGATAGGAGCCTTGTGATAGTACCATTCCCCAAGGGGTTTGAAATCCCTAAGTTCAACAAATATCGTGGGACAAGAAACCCTGAAGATCACATCAGGGAATTCCAAGTACATTGCATGGAGGTTGCATATGATGATACATATCTAATGCAGCTATTTCCTCAAATTTTGGTTGGTCCTACCATGGAGTGGTTCTCTCGCCTTTCTCCTAGCATCAAAAAGTTCCAAGAGATCGTAGACGCATTCATAAAAAACTACACCTTCAATATCGTTATGGATGTTAGTCTAGAGGAACTATCTGTGCTTAAACAAGCTAAGGGGGAATCATTCGATTTCTTCTTACAAAGATGGTGATCCAAGGCCAATAGGAGCAAATAGGCCATGTCGGAAGAACAACAAATTTGCACCATCATTACCAATCTTGAGAAAATATTGGCATTTCATCTTAAGGTACAATATATCACCACTTATGACCAACTGATCCCCAAGGTTCCCAATATCAAACGATCCCTTATTGCACAAGGGGGGACACCCACATATCCAGAAAATCATTACAATCACCCATCCACCAACTATAATGAGAAACTACATACATGGGCAAGGAACAAAAATGTCACCAATGACGGTGTGGTGGATGACAAGGTCATAATTAGTACTCCAAAGAAAAACACCAAAACATACCAACAACCACAAAACAAAAATTGAAACAACATGCAAGCTAACATGGTATCACAAAAACCACCCAACAATTAATTCAACAACCTGAATAATCAAGGGGGACCACCCCCACGAAACAGAAATCCCCCCAAGAAGAAGTACACTACCCTTGGGGAACCAATTGAAGCAGTCATGAAGAAACTAATTAACAAAAATCTCAGCAAGATTCCCACTTATGAGAACTATCAAGAACCCCAAGTGAAATCATTGTGGTACAATGAGAATCGCCTTTGTGATTTCCAAAAAATCAAGGGGCACACAATAGCCAGCTACATGAGGTTGAAAAATCTAATCCGAGACGTCATCGATGACAAGATCATAAATGTCGAGCAACCAGCTGGAAATCAGGACCTAAAAATATACACGAATCTAATGTTGGATCATAACCAAGGGAACAACCATGGAAAACAAAAGCATGTCAATGTGAACCATGTGTATGATCATGTTGTCACATCCATTGATGAAATGGTAATTGTTGTTAGCATCAAAGGAGCCAAAGTTGATTGTGGAGTCCCCACACGTGGGGAAAAAGTTACCATTTTTGGGTCATCACTACCACCTAGAGCATCCAATTCAAATTTGAGAACCATTCATAATGGCTATAATGTCCTAGACCAATTGAAAAGAACCCCAACTTAGATCTCCATCATGGATTTGCTAAAGATATTTCCATCACATAGAAAAATCGTAGAGGAAGCATTGGCTTCATCTACCATCTTTGCGGATCTTCATGCTGACTACTTCCAAGCTATGGTTGAAAATATCACCACCTCAAGCCTCCTAACATTCTCTGATCAGCACTTTCACACCCAACCATCTCACAATTGTGCACTTTGCCTTGAAGTCCTGGTTCATAAAAACAAAGTCAAAAGATTCTTGGTGGATGGGGGTGTAGGTCTCAACATCTGTTCCCTCAAACTAATAAATAATTTGGGATTGTCATAAGATGCCATTGAAAAGGGTAAGGGAATCACAATCAGAGCATATGATGATTAGGAAAGAGTGTCTCAATGCACTATTTAGCCCCCTATTCAAGTAGGGCCACCACATGCCAGGTCCTTGACCTTGATTTACCCTATAACATTCTCCTGGGATGACCATGGATCCATTGGATGCAAGCAATCGCTTCCACTTTCCATCAATGCATCAAGTTCTCATATCAAAATCAAGAGGTCACGATTGATAGTGATCTCAAGCCCTTTTCCTATTGCAAGAATCTAGAAGAAAAATACTATAAAACCCCCTAAGTCTCAAAGAATGATGAAGGCCCTACCACTCTGTATGTAGACTAGCTACATTAGCCTCCACTTCTGAGACAAAGACACCTGCCATCCCTGATATATCTAAAATCAAGTTCATTATCCAAGACAATGGGTGTAGGGATTATAGAATGAAGAAGGGTGATTTCATCATAGGAGAGTTACCTCAATCTCCTAGGATTCATGAGAAACCCCAACCAGTTGAAACATCATCCCATACCTTCAAAGAAGACCATTCTAGATTCAAAAGTTGGGGTGATCTAAATTGGTAAATAGTAGATGAAAGAGACATATATAGTCTCTTATATCAAGATGAAAGGCCTGTTCTTGATCTTCCCATGGATGAAAGCAAAAATTGTCTACAATTGATGCTCGGTATGGGCTATGACAAAAACAAGAAGCTTGGACATAATGACAATGGACTTCTAGTACCTCTCATTTTGGAGAAGCATATGTGAAATCTTGGCCTCAGATGTACCCCTCTTAGGGTGACCATACTTGGAAAAGGTTCCTCGATTAGAAAGGTAAAAACTCCCCCTCAACTATTAGTAGTTGCCCTTCAATTACCAGTATCCATAGGTCCACCCTTAGACAACTTTACCTTCAACATAATTGATGTGTGTAGTAGTGATGAGGATCCCATAATTGACTTTCCTATGCTTTTCAAATATTCCTCCTTGCTCATGATTAGTACCTTTTCTTTTGAGTCAGACCATCAAACCCATGAAATAAACCTAGTCTATCCTCAACTCATCAATTACAACCAACGAGGACCACCAATTCTAGACACTTTCAAAAATGATGAGGTGCTCTCAGAATTCATGGGATTATGGAATACAATACCATATGGAGATCACAAGGCCAGGTTTGACATCATACTAGAAACATAGGCCTATTATAGGGAAACAATTGAATCCTTTAGTCCCAAAAGTGAAAATTTGAGAATAATCTCTAGGTCTTTGAGTGAAAACCATAATGTGGCACTCTCTAGCTTGAAAACAGTAAAAATAAAGGATGTATCCAATAGTGAAAACCTCTCTGAGGCACTGGAGGATGAGAATGATTCAATCTTCCACTCAGTACAATTCATCAAGAAAATTCACTAGTATTAGCCGAGAAGTGAAATACAATCAACTTGGGAATAGAGGAACTACCTCACATAACATTCTATGCAGTCACTTCTCATAGAAGAACATGAAGTTTTAGCTACGTTCTTGAAAGAAAGAAAGATAAACTTTGCATGGACCTATTTTGACATGCTTGGGATTCATCCAAAGGTTGTGGTTCATCACCTATCCATATATCCCAAAGCAAAGCTAGTTAGACAAAAGTTCAGGACGATGCATCCTTATATAGCATTATTAGTCAAAATAGAATTGCAAAAGCTCCTAGATGTAGGGTTCATATGGTTGATAGATAATCCAAAATGGGTCTCAAACCTTATACCTATTTCAAATCCCACTAGGGGCATTCACATCTACACAAGTTTCAAAGAAATCAACAAGGCATGTCCTAAGGATGACTTTCCACTTCCAAACATTGACATGATCATAGATATGACAGTAGGACATGAGATGCTATCATTGATGGATGGGTTCTTAGGCTACAACCAGATCATGATAGCTAAATAAGACCATCATAAAACAAATTTCACTTTCCCATGGGGGACATATTATTGGAATATTATGTTGTTTGGGTTGAAGAATGCAGGAGACACCTATTAGAGGGCCATGACATTAATTTTTCATGACATGATCCAAAAAAATATGGAAGATTATGTGGATGATATATTGGCTAAATCTAAGAAAAGATGAGATCACATAGCTGCATTGGGCTCCATCTTCAATAAGTTAGAGGAATATAAAGTCAGACTCAACCCAAAGAAGTGTGTCTTTGGAGTACAGTCAAGGAAAATTTGGGTACATCATGTCCATGAGAGGAATTGAGATAGATCCTGTAAAGTTCAAAGCCATTCTCGAAATGGAGGCACCTAAAACACTAAAATAACTAAGGGGTTTATAAGGAAGACTTCAGTCCATCTTCCAATTCATAGCACAACTAGCAGACAAGGTTGTCCCCTACTCTCATTTACTCCATAAGGGGGTAGCATACAAGTGGGATGAAAAGTGTGATAAGGCCTTCAATAAGATCAAGGAATACTTACTCACATTGCCAGTCCTCATGCCACCAACTCCAGGCCAACCTTTGATCTTATACATATCAACAACAACAGCAACTCTCAGTGCTCTCCTAGCATAGCACGATGAAAATGGAAAAGAGAGAGCTATCTATTACATTAGCCGAACAATGGTGGGGCATGAACCAAACTACACACCCATTGAGAAATTCTATCTAGCAGTTATATTTGTAGTACAAAAGTTCAAAAATTACATGCTAGCCCATCAGATAAAGCTTATCGTAAAGATAGACCCACTCAAGTACCTACTTTCCAAAGCAATGCTCACAGGGTGGACAACTAAGTGGGTTATGATCCTCATAGAGCATGACATTGAGTATGTGGAGAACAAGGGAATCAAAGGAAAAACAATTGCAGATTAGTTGGTGGAGGCACCGATATACTCAAAGAACCCACTTGTATCAAAGTTCCCAGATGAATCAATCTTTAACCTAAGTGTAGCAAATCACTAGAAAATGTACTTTGATGGATCCTACACACAACATGGGTCAAGATTAGGGATCTTTTTCATCACTCCACAAGGGGGTTGTATTCCAAAATCATACAAGTTGTTGTTCCCTTGCACAAATAACATCACAGAATATGAGGCTCTTGTCATATGGCTAAGAATAGTAGTGTAATGGTAGATAATGGCACTAGAGTTCTACAAAGACTCACAACTCTTAATCAATCAGGTCAACAATGAGTATAAAAAAAGGACGATAAGTTGACTCCCTAGAAGAAATTGGTGGAAAGTCTTAAGGAGTTCTTCATTAATATCACATTTGAGCAGCTACCAAGAGCAAACAACATAGTAGTAGATGCAATGACTACAATTGGATCCCTCCTAGAAATCCCATGTGACATCCAAAAGCAAGAATTCCTCATAGAGAAGCTTCTCATGCCTAAATTTGAGTTATCAAAGTTTGAATTTGTGTGTGAAATCGTTGGTCCCGGTGATCCCTGGTACCATGATATATACACTTATCTAAGAATAGGATTCCTCCCAGCCAACATAACCCTAAACCTCAAGAGAGCCTTTGTCAAATTTAAGCATCATGTTTTGTCATCCTAGGAGATACCCTTTACCATAGAAGCATCAAAGGGACCCTGTTACATTGCTTAAACATTGAGGAGGCATTAACTGCCTTAACCAAGGTACATAATGATATTTGTGGTTCACACTCGAGTGGCATGACCTTGGCCAAGAAATTGTTGAGGATGAGGTACTATTGGCCTACAATGGAAAGAGAAGCACATGATTATGTCAGAAGATGTCTACAATGTCGGTAGCATGGGGACCTCATCCATGCACCAGCTCAAGGGCTCCACCCGATTATCACTCCTTAGCCCTTCTCACAATGGGGGCTCGATCTCATTGGAAAAATTACCCCCACTTCATCCGATGGACATAAGTTTATCATAACTGCCACTGAGTACTTCACCAAGTGGGTGGAAGCCATCCCCATGACTTACATCATAGGAAAGAAAATATCAAAGTTCATCCTAAACTACTTAATATGCCACTACAATGTTCCTCAAGCTATTATCTCAAATAACGGGACACATTTCAAAAATTAGGATGTCCATGACCTATGCTAGAAATTTAGAATGCAACATTTCTTTTCCACTCCATATTATCCCAAAGGAAATGACCAAGATGAGGCTACAAATAAGACCATCCTAAAAATCCTCAAGAAAATGGTCAATGAAGCTAGTTATGATTGGCATCTCCAACTAAATTCTGCCTTATGGGCCTACCGAATAAGCATCCACACACCAATAGGTGCTCCCCTTTCTCCCTGGTCTATGGATTAGAAACCATACTCCCCATCAAGATCGAGCTCCCATCACTTAGAATATCATTGCAGAATCTCATCATAGATGAAGAATACCGAGTATCATGACCGAATGAGCTGGAATTACTAGATGAATGGTGCATGGATGCCTTAAATTATTTGCAAGTGTACCAAAACTGACTCAAACAGAGCTACAACAAGAAGATTAGGAGTTAGATCTTCCAAGTTAGGGAACTTGTGCTCAAGGAGAATCAGAAGAACGTTCCAAATCCAAATGGTAAGGAAAGATTTGAACCCAATTGGTTGGGACCTTTCATCACCATGGAAAGCTACAAGTCAGGGGCATATCAGTTATCAACACCTGAAGGGGAACCTCTGCAGGATCTCATGAACAACTCCCATCTTTAAAAAATTTACTCCTAATTCTTCCAGGGTATAAAACCAAAAATACAAAAAAATTAGAAAATGTCCTAAAAAAATGACCACCTTGATAAAAACCTAACAAATAGGCAACTTGGTGACAAAAAAATAAAAAAACATAAAAAAACCAAAATTAGAAAAGGGATTAAAATAGTAAAGAGAAAAATTGTCCTTTCTAATGAAAACTACTGGTGGCTTAAGCAACTACCTATGAAAACTTGGCAAACAAGCGCCTGCAATAGGCACTTTCCATCCACCAGATCCTCATGGCTCATTTTGCATCATCCATCCATTACACTTCCATCATCCATCGCATTTCATCTCCATCCATCACCCATCCACATCTGCACCATAGCTTGGTCATGTACTTGTGTCATGATCCCTCCTAGTACTACTCGGCCCATCCTCAAGGTTAGTTTGTCCTACCCATATCAGGGTAGTCTATTACATCACGTTGGGGGCATGTTCGCATTGGATCAACTTCGTGTATATTCTTGAAGACTTTCTAAAATCAAAAAATCCAAAAACATCAAAAATCAAAATCCAAACATCAAAAAATAAAAATCCAAAACATTAGAAAATCTAAAAATTAAAAATCATAAAAATCATAAACTAAAACATTCAAAACATATCAAATCCAAAAATAGGTCAAAAGTAAAAAGTCAGACATCTTGTTTGAATTACCTATCTTTGAGCTTTGAACGTAGGCAAGTGTGATATTTGATCATCCCCTGAGACACTTAGGTTAGTCTTTTAGGAGTCTATCATAATAAACTGACAATCCATTTTTTCATATCTCATCAATAATCTAGAGTCTATACTACCAACCACGGGTCCTTGTGTATAATGAGAAAAGGATAAAAATTTTATCAACCCCTGGCTGCCCTAGATAGGTCTTTAGGTTAGTCCTTTGGTGAAAATCTCATAAAACCTCAAATAGTGAACAAAAAGCAAAACATTTGTAAATCTCAAAATACTAAAAACAACCTCAACATTTCAGAAAACGCTCAAGAACATCCAAATATTTGAAAAAATTCTTGTGACATTGGCATGACCTTCAAGTTGCAAGTCAAACCAAGTCCAAAGCTTATGTTTGAGTCCCCAAAACTTTTCGCAAACCAAAAAACAAGGTAAAAACTTGACCAAAAATTTAAATTTTAAAAAATGGATCATGTTTCATAAAAAATACTTTTTTATGCTTTTATGAAATGGGATCCCATTTCATAAAAGCATAATTTTTTATTTTTTTATGAAACGAGATCCCATTTTAAAAAAAATAGGGTCCTATTTTTGGCTCGAGGCCCCTAAGTGAAATGAGATCTCGTTTGTTAAATAATAGGATCCCATTTCATTTTGCTCGATTTTGATTTGTTTTCTAAGTCTGAAACTTCCACCTTAAGTGGACTCAACTTCATGCTTTCACCCAAAGGATAGAGTCAAAGCATGATAGTGACAATCACAAGGCATAGCACCATTTCAATAGAGTCACCTCAATGTGTTTGAGTAAGGTTTAAATCTCAATGAAAGATGAAGGCATTCACAACAAGAGAAGGGACAACAACAAGTTTCAGAGGAAAAATTATATACCCTTATGACTATAATACAATCTAAGGGGCAACCTTTCCAAGAAGGGACTGTTACCAGATTTTCACCTACATGTTCAATCAGGTAGAACCCTCTAAAATTTCATACAAATGGTACATTTTTAACCTCCCTATGTTGCATTCAATTATACAAATGAAATAACATCAAAAGATTGCAAGAATTTAAAATCATTACATTTATATAAATGTATGAAACATAGAAAGATTGTACAAATCTTTTTGGAAAAATGAAATCTTTATTGAATGTAATAATATACATGTCTTTCACACAAGTTGTGAAAATTTACTTTGCCTATTAAATATACATCAAGACTAAGTTATACATGAATAAGTAAATGTTTAAAGGAAGACATATAGGGAGGATAACTAGTCATTGCCTTAATGACTGGTTCTTGTTGGTTGGTCCAGTTTCTGTTAATGTTGCCTTGCTCCTCATAGCTCCTTCTAGTCCTTAGTGTTATGGTTTCCTACATAGGATGGTAAGCAGTGGGTTAGAAATATGTTCTAAGCAATGAAAGGTCATACACCATACATGGACATTAACCTATCCATCCATAAGTTAGTCTCGATGTGCATTAAATAGGAAATGCATTAAATAGGAACATCCATATGTTGAATATATCAAAGAACGCACTGAAGTCATCGAGATATCACATCAAAGTATGCATATTTTTCTAACTTGTTTGCTTCATGTGCAACTACAGGTGCAATCATATTTTCAGAACAAATGAGTGGGATAAATGTGGCTCTCACGAGGGTTGAGCCCAGCTCATTATATATGCACATATTTTTTTAAGGTGCATTTCAATGCATTCAATGCAGATTACAATAACAATGTTTTCTCATCAAAATAGTGAGTATTAAGAACTTAAATTGGAACTACAGCACTAGTGCAGATCACAAGAAAAGATTCACAACATTTTGTAGAGGAACAAAGACAGAGATATTCCTCATTTCATGGTAGTCTAATTAAGAAAAGGTTTATCATTCACAACAGTGAATTGATAAATTCACTGGTTTAAGTAACAAGCCACTGCTTAATGGAACTTCAAGTCACTTATAAAGATCTCAGTCTTAGCATGACAATGATAGACCTCATTACATTAATAGGGAACAGTTATGATCTTCATCAAGTATAGTCATTTATGACTAAGTGAACATCATGATAAGGATATACTGTAGAGGTTGTTTTAAAGATAATCTTGCAAAAAGGGGTATTCTTGCCTAAGTAGTTTGATCAAATTTAAGTTTAGAAGGAATGTGTCAGAATAATATTCAATCTACTATAAAATACATTATCATTGAGTAGGACAGTTCAAGCATCAAAGTATGTCAGTGGAGATGTATTTTTCATATAAGATAAAATGACTATAGCACATTCATGATGAACAGTTATTAATCTATAGAAGTCTGAGAGTCATGAAGAGGGAAAGAATTCATGAAAGAATAGAAATCTTGGGCCATCTTAAGATGGCCTACAATCCTACACAAGGTAAGGGTTTTAAGTGGAAAAGATAGTGTTCATGATTTTTATTTTTTAAGAAAATTTGTTGAGTGTTTGTACCCATACTAGGTAATGGTATCATCATTTAGAAAACCCTTTTTCTTTTCCTCACAAGGTTTTTCTTGTGGTGCAATAACTAATATAGCCCCCTATTTCAACCGACTGAGACATCTCATTAAGTCTCATTCATATTATAATTTTGCACAATCTTATTATAGTGAAGGAGATTTTGACATTGTTGGTTGACAGACAACACAACCATAAGAAATTTGGAAAATGAAAAGCTTTAACGTGGAAATATAAAAATTCCATGAAATATACAGATATTTTGAGAGATATAAGTGACCTAAAATGACCATTAAATGAAAAAGTCTCTAGAAATCTACAAAAGATACAAACCCTAAGGTCGAGCTTAAATCAACTCAAAAAAAATTTACCCAAATGGCCATGGCCATGGAAGTAAACAACTAAAGAATATCCAAGAAGACTTGTGGCTTGTGTGTGCATTAGAGTTCATAAATACAAGAAATGCTTATGAAGCACAGAGAAACAAAAAATGCACATATTTTCTATATTGCAGAGCTCAATACAATATATTCATTTACAAGAAATGATTAAAATGTGTTTTTTGTATAATAGATCTTACCTAGTTCAATTTGTTTCTAGAAATCCTCCAACAAAATCTTTAGCAGCTCAATAATGGCAGCTATAGGCACAAGGAAGCCCGAATTTTAGAAGAAGAGATAGAAATGCCTCTATGGTCTCTAGAAAGCTCGAGCTCCAAAGAAACCCTCCTCACTAGTGTCGTAACTTCTTCAAGAAGTTCCTCACAAAATGAATGAAGGAAAATGCATTATTTTGATTTAGGTTTGACAACCCTAATAGGATCGATGGTAATGTGGCATTTTTGTTTTTATTTTCACAAATAAGTATCAATTAAAATGCTTTCATAGGAATTTATGATGAATGCTACTTTCCTCTTGTATATTTCCATAAAGACTAAGTCTTATGACTTAGGTTTTAAAACTTTCCACTTTACAAGTGTATGGTCACCTTGACCATTTCTTTTTACGTTGGAGGTTAGGATCTTTTTATTTTTTGCATGATTTATATTGTAAAATGATAAGTCTTAAAGATAAGCTATAAATATTTTTGACTTAGTATTCCTTTAATGCAAGAAATATAGTGGTGTTCAATGCATAGCACTATTGGAGTTAAAGACTTTCTCTTTTCCTTTATTTTTTGCATTCACTTTATGTTATAAAATGTTTGGGTTTAAATGATGAATTATAAATCATTTAATTCAAAACATTTACCTTTAAATGCGAAGAGCTAGGACATGTGCTCAAAATGAATAAATTGTGGAAGCTTTGCAACATATCACATTGAGAAGGCAAGGAGATATATTTTGACTTCAACACAAATAGGAGCATGTGCTATTATGATTAAGCCACAAAGGAAAATGGAGATTTGTTTGAGTTGATGGTGTGCAATAAACAAGGGGAAGTTGATTTTCAGTTTCCAACATATGCCAAGCATATAGGGAGAATTTAGTTTCTTTTTCAAAGGTTGAGAGACATTTGGAGGGAATTTAGGCATGTTGACTCAGTTTGAGACACTTGTGAGTGGCTTTTATGGTTTGATTAAGTCTTGTATGACTTTTTTAGCCATTTGAATCCTTTTTGGAGATGATTTAGGAGCTATATTCTAGGATAATTATGTGCATCTAACCCAAGTTGTTGGAGATGACTACTTAGTCACATTTGTAACTCATTTAGACTCAATTCTGATTATGCAAATTTTTTGGAGATTGTGACTAGTATGGTCCTTTACAACAGTTTGTGAGCATCTTTTGTAACTCATCATTTGGAGTGTGAAATACAGATTTTTACCTTAGAGATCATTGAAGAATACTTTTAACTTCTTGTTTCTTGCAAAGCATTGTGCATTTCAGGTGATTGATTGAGTTCTCTGTGATAATTTCTTTCTTCTTTAACTTTGTCTCATTTTATGCCTTTTTGCGAAAGTAGGAATATGCGGGTTATGAATTGTGTCTCAAAATTGCATAGAAGCCTCTAGTTTGTGAAAGTCTATCTTTCCTTCTTGAGAATATATGTATAATAGACTTGTTCATGAAATATGTATGATAAAATTACACTAATAGGCTATGTATTTTTAGTTTTCATCAAAAGTAACCAAGTGTATGACAGTCCTAGTGTTTCATAGCTCTTAATAGTTTGGTGTATCACTAGTTTTATCATTATTTTCACCTTTTCATTTTATGCAAGCATATTCTTACCCTTTTCCTTATCAAATTAATAGTTTAGGTGATATTCCTAGGAAGTCGGCCTTCTTCAGAGGTTCTTTTCCATTTTTAGGTGACCCATAACCTCTGGAAAAGTTCCCATGTTTCTCTAAGGTATCAAGTTTATGCAACTTGATAAGGGTGCAATTTTAAGAGTTAAAAATTTTGGAACACCCAGTGGGACGAGTCCCTCATCATTTTGTTGGTTTGGTATGCAACCAACAAGTCTATGACCTTGTAGAGGTTATATTTGCATACTTGGTGACTCCATGAAGTGAAAGAACAACAGAACTAGTGTTCTTTCAACATAGGAGAAAAGTATAAACCAAAAGTGCAAAGGATTTTGAATTTTTGCAACTGTCACCACCCATAAGACAAGGCAGAGCAGTGAAAAGAGTACCTCCTTCTAAGAGGGTCTAGTCTACACCACCTGGTGTTAGGTCAGAATCAATGTTTTCACCACCAAGGAGGAGAGGAAGACCATCTAAGAAGTAGAGTGAGAATCATTCTACCTCACCAAGCCTCAGAACAACAATTTCACCTTCAAGTAGTTCAATTGTTTTCACTTTTTTCTCAGTTCCTATAATTTTATCAGCTACAGTTCAAATTTTAGTTAATCCACTTCATCCACCTCCAATGGTTGCTGCTAGAAATCAACCCTTAATGTCATTTAATGGAGGTAGTCCATTAAACTTGGCACAACATAATGATATACCATTGGCAACCCTTAAAAGCTTTCCATTCTTCACTGGGGAAGATCAAACCACCCCAATTGAGCACATACGAGATGTGGATTTGTTATGTGGGGTTCATCATATAACTTAGGAAGATGTTGCTATAAGATTGCTTGATGCTTCACTGAAAGGTAAAGTGCTACAATGGTATAGGGGTTTAGCAATGGAAACAATCACCATATGGGATGAGTTTGGAAACAAATTGCATAAAAAATTTCAAGATAAGTCTAATAACTTGTCTTTGGTTTAGTAGCTTACAATCATAAAGAGAGCCCCTCAAGAGAAAATGATGGATTTCAACTTCCATTTTCAAAGAACTTGGGATAGGATCCCTACTATGGTGAGGCCTTCACCAGAGTATGTTTTTTTGCATTACCTTAGAGCTGTAAATAGCAATATACCAGTCTTAATACAGTCAATGGGAGGAGTATCTTTTCCTGACACTTATGAAGTGGCAATTAGAGTTGAAAACAACCTAATATAGGCTGGTAAACTTACTCCTAGGCCACCAATGCCTATATTTCTAGATATTCATTAGAACATCCCCTTACAGTTACTACCTTTTGCACCTTTTCCACCTATTCCAGTAGTATCAGCTATTGTAACCCAAGAAGCTACTATTTCAGGTTCGTCAAATGAGCTACAGGAGATCAAAAGTTTGTTACAGGCATTTGGTAACAAGCTAGTAAGATTGGAGAAGCAACAATCATATAGAAAACCTTATCAACAGTAGAATCAAGTTTAGCAACAACAATTCCAAGGTAATAGGCAGCCTTATCAAGGAAATTACCAAGGCCCAAGGCAAAATGTGAACACAAGACCTTTTTAGGCATATGCTCTAGCACCTGTTAGTGTAGCTAGGGACCTTGTCCCTATTCAAAACAATTTAGCAACAAATTACGAGTGGTGCTACCCTTGCAACCAACCTCATAATCAAGCCACCTACTCCAATGGACTCATAAAGCAAGCACTGATGGCGCAGAGCATTTCAAGCTCATAGTAGAACATAGCTAATGATGGAGCTCCACATAAGTAGGAGTAGTCTACAAATGATGTCACTCTACTAAATTGGAAAGGAGAAGAGTTTTGTGGGGTCAATGCGGTTGATTTAGTTGCAGCAAACATGAGAGCTAAGAAAAGAGCTTTCGAGCTTGAGAAAATGGCTAATAAAAGGAAAGCAATAGTTGTTGAACCTTCCACCACCAAGTACCTCACATTTCATTCAGAATTATGTGTGGGGATGCTGATTGGCAGACAATCAGTCAGGTCAGGATGTTGATCATAAACAAAAAACTAGTCCACAATTGCATGGTAGATAGTGGAGCTAGTAATTCTATAATGCCAAAACAAATTGTTGATAGGCTAGGAATTAAGTATCAGCCATTAGAGAAGGGTGTTGTCCAGTTGGATGGAACTTCCATTAATACCATAGGTGTTATCAAGGATCTAGACCTTACACTCCATGCTTGCCCAAATTTTTCAGTGCCCCAAGACATATGTGTCATAGATCTAGCCCCTTTCTTTGCCTTGTGTCTCTCAAGAGACTTTACATCCAAGATAGAAGGTTATGTATTAACTGATTGGTCGCATATGCTATTTAGAACAAGATATGGAACCAAGGTTACCATTAAATCTGAAAAGTTGGCCAAAGATCACATTGAACCCTATAACCCAAGTGTAATTAATGTTGTTCCTAGTGTTGCAAAAATAAATTGTGTTGTTTTTTATGACAGTGAGCTTGTTGCTACTCAAGAGTTGCAAGCTAAGATTGTTCTTGAGTCACTTTTGCATGAGTGGGTAGCAGGGAATGTGGTGGATAACCTTGATGATCATATTTTGGATGCTGGTATGGGAATCTATGTGTTACATGAACATGATGCAGAAGTGCCTAACCTTGAAAAGAGTGTAGATCAACTGTGTTGAAGCAAAATGAGTTATGGGAGATTTTTTTTTATGGTTGTAGAAGAATGGAGATGGAGGGGGTGCAATGCTTGTGTTCCCACAAGGTGACATTTTTTTGCCTTCCATTTTGATTTTTCCTATTCTAACAACACTTTTGAGTATGAAGGGCTTATTCAGGATCTGGAATGGGCAAGGAAAAGAGGAGTGAACTATCTCAAGGTTTGTGGAGACAATGAGTTAATAGTAAATCAGGTTAAAGGAATGAGTGTTACAAAAAATGATGCCTTAAAGTCCTACAGAAATAGAGTGTGGGACCTAATTAAAGAATTTAATGCATTTAACTTGGTTTCAATTCCCAGAAGTCAGAACAAGCATGCTGACAAACTTGTAGCAATTGAAGCACAATTTGATATCCCAAATGATTTCAAAAAGGAGAAAATACAACAATATGTAAAATTTGTAATTAGGCCATCAATTCCTAACAACATCAATTGGCAGGTATTTGAAAGTGACGAGTAGATTTTAGCTTTTCTGCTTGAGGAAGATCAATTTTCTATAGCAAATCAAGATAAACTTAAGCAGTAGTACGAAGATCAAGTTATATAGCTGAAAACAAACAAGCTTCCCAAAGGTCTGGTTACCTTAGAGTCCATATTCAACACTGATGATTAGCTTAAGAAAAACAAGGTCAGTATTCAAGTGAAAGAAGACCATTATCAAGAGGTTGAAATCTTTAAAGGTAATCTTCTTAAATTAGGCAAAATTTGTTCAGCTGAAGATAGAAAAGCTTTCATTGCTTTATGCCAAGAGTATCATGATGTTTTTTCTTGGTAATATTCTGATTTAAAAGGATTTGATCCTCATATTGCACAACATGCAATTGAGTTAGAACCTGGTGCCAAGCCTGTTAGGAAAAAAAAAAGACGTTTGATCCCCAAGCTTGAACCTTTAATAATCAAAGAGTTGACAAGTTAGTTGAGGGGGGTATTGTATTTCTGATTAAACACACATCTTGAGTTTCTAACCTTGTTCCTGTTAGAAAGAAGAATGGGGAGATAATATTATGTGTAGATTTTAGAGATCTTAACAAAGCATCTTTAAAAGACCATTACCCCTTACCTTCAATGGAATAGATTCTTCAAGTTGTTGGTTTAGAGATATTTTCTCTTCTAGATGGGTATTCTGGTTATAACCAAATCTTAGTCAAAGAAGATCTATATAAAACAACATTTACAACAAAGTGGGGCACTATGGCCTATAAGAAAATTCCTTTTGGTTTATCTAATGTTGGTGCCACCTTTCAGTGGGCCATGGATATGGCATTTTAGAGTTTAATTTAGAAATTATTGCTTGTTCATCTAGATGATGTAGCTATATATACCAAAAATGCAGACAAACACTTGTCACATCTCAAGAAAGTTTTTGAAAAATGCAAAGAGTATGGAATATCTCTCAATCCAAAAAAGAGTATTTTTTATGCATGAGGGTAAACTTTTAGGTCACATAGTGTCAAAAGAAGGAATTACCATTGATCCTAAAAGAGTCAAATACATTCTTGAACTACCATTACCCAATCACAAAAAGGGATTACAGAGCTTTTTGAGTAGAATCAACTTTTTAAGGAGATTCATACCTGATGTTGCAAACTTATTACAACCTTTGACTTCCATGCTTAAAAAGAATGCAATTTTTAGTTGGATTAGAGAAGCCAGAAGAAATCAAAGAATCTTTAGCATCAGCCCCAACATTGGTAAATCTAGATTTCTCTGAAGACTTCATTTTATATGCTTTTGGTAGCATTAGTTCAATTTATGCTATGTTGGTTCAAAAAAATAATGATAATTTAGAGCAGCCAATAGCTTTCTTTATTTAAAGACTTGTTGATTATGAATAGAAATATACTTTTGTTGAGAAACATGTTCTCATTGTAATTAGAAGCTTAAAGAAGTTTAAGCCCCTAATTTCCAACAACAAGATTCATCTTTTAGTTTCACACCCAAGTGTGAAAGAATTTATGTTAAAAAAAGATCTAAGTGAAAAAAGAGCAGGATGGATCACAAAAAAAATGGAGTTTGATGTTGATATCAAAATCACAAAGCTTGTCAGAGGTAAAGGTCTTTGTGAAAAACTTGCCTTAACCCTTAAAGATTCATAGAAATTAGAAAAGAAGACTGTTTTGGTTAATGACAATTAGAATCAGGATAATGCACCCATAATTGATGCAGGTTGGGTTCAAGATATGGACCATTTTCTTCAAACCAGTGAGTGTCCACTAGGTCTACATAGAGGAAAACAAAGATATTATAGGTTACAATCAATTCCATATGTCCTCATTGACAATATTCTTTTCAGGAAAGAGACATGGCCCATTTTCTTCAAACTGGTGAGTGTCCACCAAGTCTAGATAGAGAAAAACAAAGATATTATAAGTTACAATCAATTCCAAATGTCCTCATTGACAATATTCTTTTCAAGAAAGACCTGAATGGTGTCTTATGAAGGTGTATTGATATCAATCAAATAGAAAAAGTGCTTCATGAGTTCCATGATGGAAATGTAAGGGGTCACTTTTCCCCTAGGACAACTACCTGGAAAATCATGAGAGCTGGCTATTACTGGCCCAGCTTATTTAAGGATACCTATGCATGGTCAAGAAAGTGTGTTAAGTGTGCTCTTTTTGCAGGAAAGAGAAGTTTCCTACTATGCCTCTACATCCAATTCAGGTAGAACAACCCTTCATGAGATGGGGCATTGACTTTATCGAGCCAATTAATCCACCTTCCAATGTTGCTCACAATTGGGTTCTTACAACCACAGACTATTTTACACGATGGAAAGAAGTGGTAGCTTTGAAAGATGCTAATGAATCTTTTGTTCTGAAATTTTATGAGGATATAGTCACCAGGTTTGGAGTTCTTGACTCCATTATTTTAGATAATGCTCTTGTATTTGTGGGATTAAGAGTTATAGATTGGGTTGTTAAACATGGAATTCATTTGAATACCTCTTCAAATTATTACCCACAAGGTAATGGTCTAGCTGAAAGTACAAATAAAAATCTAATCAGAATCATTAAGAGAACCATGAAGGAGAATCAAAGGGTTTGGCATACCACATTGAAATCTACACTTTGGGTAGATAGAATAACCCCTAAGAGATCAGTTGGTAATTCACCTTATGTACTTGTTTATGAAAAAGAGGCCAAATTTCCTCTGTTTGTAGAGCTTCCAACTCTCGATATTGTTCACCAGTTGGAGATGTTTGAAGAACATGACCCAATGTCTATAAGATATGCAGAGCTCATGGAGCTTGAAGAAACAAGAGACAAAGCAATGAAAACTTTGGAATATCATCAACTCCAAACAAAGAAAACATTTGATAAGAAAGCTATAACCAAAGTCTTCAGGGAAGGTGATCTTGTTCTCAAATGGGATGTGTTGAAGAGTGGACCAGGCAAGCATACAAAATTTGACCATTTCTGGACTGGCCCATTTATTATCACTGAATGCAAGGAGCATAATGCATTCCAACTATCAAACATGGATGGAGAAATGTTACCAATCCCAGTTAATGGGATTCACCTCAAACGTTGTTTTGAGGTATGACTTACCATTGTATATATTAGGTTAGGTTTATGCTTTCAATAAAGTGTTGTTGCACTATAGTTTAGCTATAAATTTCATTCCCTAAGTTCTATTCCAGCACAATTAAGTAGTTTTCATTCAGCAGTTTTCTTGCTTTCAATAAGCTTCCAAGTGATCTATTTTGTTTCAATGAGTTAAAAGTGAGCTACAACTTTGAGCAAGTTGTTTTAGGTCTACCTTGGAGTTATCAAGTGACTCCATGCCCAATAGACAAGTCTAGGCAACTAGTTTATATGTTTAGTAGGAAAACATCCAGCTGATGTCACCAAAAATGTTACTAGATTTTCACCTACAGGTTCAATTAGGTAGAACTCTCTAAACTTTCATACAAATGGTACATTTTTAACCTCCCTATGTTGCATTCCATTATACAAATGGAATAATGTCAAAATATTGCAACAATTTAAAATCATTACATTTATATAAATGTATGAAACATAGATTGTACAAATCTTATCTAAAAAATGAAATCTTTATTGAATGTAATAATATACATGTCTTTCACACAAGCCGTGAAAAATGACTTTCCCTATTCAATATACATCAAGACTAAGTTATACATGAATAAGTAAATGTTTAAAGGAAAGCATATAGGGAGGATAATAGTCATTTCCTTAATGACTAGTTCTTGTTGGCTGGTCCAGTTTCTATTAATGTTGCCTTGCTCCTCATAGCTCCTTCTAGTCCTTAGTGTTATGGTTTCCTGCCTAGAATGGTAAGCAATGGGTTAGAACTATGTTCTAATCAATGAAAGGTCATACACCATACATGAACATTTACCTATCCATCCATAAAATAGTCTTGATGTGCATTAAATAGGAAATGCATTAAATAGGAACATCCATATGTTGAATATATCAAAGAAAGCACTGAAGTCATCAAGATAACACATCAAAGCATGCATATTTTTCTAACTCGTTTGCTTCATGTGCAAATATAGGTGCAATCATATTTTCAAAACAAATGAGTGGGATAAATGTGGCTCCCACGAGGGTTGAGCCCAGCTCATTATATATGCACATATTTTTTTAAGGTGCATTTCAATGCATTCAATGCAGATTACAATAACAATGTTTTCTCATCGAAATAGTGAGTATTAAGAACTTAAATTGGAACTATAGTGCCAATGCAGATCACAAGAAAAGATTCACAACATTTTGCAGAGGAATAGAGATAGAGATGTTCCTCATTTCATGGTAGTCTAATTAAGAAAAGGTTTATCATTCACAACAGTGAATTGATAAATTCACTGGTTTAAGTAACAAGCCACTGCTTAATGGAACTTCAAGTCACATATAAAATCTTCATCTTATCATGATAGTGATAGACCTCATTACATTAATAGGGAACAATTATGATCTTCATCAAGTATAGTCATTTATGACTAAGTGAACATCATGATAAGGATATACTGTAGAGGTTGTTTTAAAGATAATCTTGCAAAAAGGGGTATTCTTGCCTGAGTAGTTTGATCACATTTAAGTTTACAAGGAATGTGTCAGAATAATATTCAATCTACTAAAAAATACATTATCATTGAGTGGGATAGTTCAAGCATCAAAGTATGTCAGTGGAGATGTATTTTTCATATAAGATAAAATGACTGTAGCACATTCATGATGAACAGTTATTAATCTATAGAATTCAGAGAGTCACAAAGAGGGAAAGACTTCATGAAAGAATAGAAATCTTGGGCAGTCTTAAGATGGCCTATAGTCCTACGCAAGGTAGGGGTTTTAAGTGGAAAAGAAAGTGTTCATGAATTTTTATTTTATTTTTAAATGTGTTGAGAGTTTGTATCCATACTAGGTAATGGTATCATCATTTAGAAAACCCTTTTTCTTTTCCTCACAAGGTTTTTCTTGTGGTGCAATAACTAAGATAGCCCCCTGAGGCATCTCATTAAGTCTCATTCATATTATATTTTTGCACAATCTTATTATAGTGAAGGATATTTTGACATTGTTGGTCGACAGACAACAAAACCATAAGAAATTTGGAAAATGCAAAGCTTTAACATGGAAATATAGAAATTTTGTGAAATATACAGAGATTTTGAGAGATATAAGTGACCTAGAATGGCCATTAAATGAAAAAGTCTCCAGAAATCTATCAAAGATACAAACTCTAGGGCCGAGCTTAAATTAGCTTAGAAAAAATTTACCTAGATGGCCACAGCCATGGAAGTAAACAACTAAAGAATATCGAGGAAGACTCGCGGCCTGTGTGTGCATTGGAGTTCATAAATACCAAAAATGCTTGTGAAGCACAAAGAAACAAAAAATGCTCATCTTTGCTATATTGCAGAGCTCGGTACAATATATTCATTTACAAGAAATGAGTAAAATGCATTTTTTTTATAATAGATCTTACCTAGTTTGATTTGTTTCCAGAAATTCTCCAACAAAATCTTCAACAGCTCAATAATGGTGACTATAGCCACAAGGAAGCCCGAATTCGAAGGAAGAGATATAAATTCCTCTATGGTCTCCAGAAAGCTCGAACTCTAGAGAAACCCTCCTCACTAGTGGCATAACTTCTTTGAGAAGTTTCTCACAAAATGAATGAAGTAAAATGCATTCTTTTGATTTAGGGTTGACAACCCTAATAGGATTGATGGTAATGTGGCATTTTTGTTTTTATTTTCACAAATAAGTATCAATTAAAATGCCTTCATAGGATTTTATGATGAATGCTACTTTTCTCTTGTATTGTGCCACAAAGACTAAGTCTTATGACTTAAGTTTTAAAATTTTCCACTTTACAAGTGTATGGTCACCTTGACCATTTCTTTTTATGTTGTAGGTTAGGATCTTTTTTTTTTTGCATGATTTGTATTGTAAAATGCTAAATCTTAAAGATACGTTATAAATCTTTTTGACTTAGTATTCCTTTAATGCAAGAAATATAGTGGTGTTCAATGCATAACAATATTGGAGTTAAAGACTTTCTCTCTTCCCTTATTTTTTGCATTCACTTTATGTTGTAAAATGTTTGGGTTTAAATGATGAATTATAAATCATTTAATTCAAAACATTTACCTTTAAATGCAAAGAGATAGAACATGTGCTCAAAATGAATAAATCATGGAAGCTTTGCAACGTATCACATTGAGAAGGCAAGGAGATATGTTTTGACTTCAACACAAATAGGAGCATATGCTATTATGATCAAGTTATAAAGGGAAATGGAGATTTGTTTGAGTTGATGGCGTGCCACAAACAAGGGGTCCTTGATTTTTAGTTGCCAACATATGCCAAGCATATAGGGAGCATTTAGTTGCTTTTTCGGAGGTTGAGAGACACTTGGAGGGAATTTAGGCATGTTGACTCAGTTTGAGACACTTGTGAGTGGCTTTTATGGTTTGATTAAGTCTTGCATGACTTTTTTAGCCATTTGGATCCTTTTTGGAGATGATTTAGGAGCTATATTCTAGGATAATTATGTGCATCTAACCCAAGTTGTTGGAGATGACTACTTAGTCACATTTGTAACTCATTTGGACTTGGTTCTAATTATGCAAACTTTCTAGAGATTGTGACTAGTATAGTCCTTTGCAATAGTTTTTGAGCATCTTTTGTAACTCTTTATTTTGGAGTGTGAAATATAGATTTTTACCGTGGAGATCATTGAAGAATACATTTATCTTCTTGTTTCTTACAAAGCATTGTGCATTTTAGGTGATTGATTGATTTTTTTGTGAGAATTTATTTATCCTTTAACTTTGTCTCATTTTATGCCTTTTTGCAAAAGGAGTATGCAGGTTATGAATTGTGTCTCAAAATTGCATAGAAGCCTCTAGTTTTTGAAAGTTTGTCTTTCCTTCTTGAGAATATATGTAGAATAGACCTGTTCATGAAATATTTATGCATAAACTTACACTAGCAGGCTATTTATTTTCAGTTTTCATCAAAAGTAACCAAGTGTTTGACAATCCTAGTGTTTCATAGCTCTTAATAGTTTGGTGTATCACCTAGTTTTATCATTATTTTCACCTTTTTTTTAATGTAAGAATATTCTTACCCTTTTCCCTATCAAATTAATAGTTTAGGTGATATTCCTAGGAAGCCATCCTCCTCCAGAGGTTCTTTTCCATTTTTAGGTGACCCATAACCTCTGCAAAAGTTCCCATGTTTCTCTAAGGTATCAAGTTTCTGCAACTTGATAAGGGTGCAACTTTAAGAGTTAATAGGTACAACAACAAGTTTGAGAGGGAAATTCGTAAAAGTGCAATGGGAGGAAAATTTTCATATTGTTCCTTCTATGATTGATGGAATAGGGAACAATTTAATATTGTTTAGATTCTTCTTTTAGAATTAAACATAACAATTTTATGTAGTATTTCAAAGAGATGGGAGGCAAAGGAAAGGAGTGTAGCAACAAACACAAATATGCAACTAATGGAGGAAGGGGGAAATTACATCCATAGCCAAGGTCTTATTGAGTGGAACAAGAGGCAGATTGTAGCCAATCATTTGTACACTCATTGAGTATGACAATTTGCTATATAATATAAGTAGTAGGAAATTGCAACTATCACAACCTATTTTTTCCACTACCACAATCTATATTTTTCTCTCTTGAGAGGGTTTCTAGGATAAATATAGTGTTCTTAATTCTTCCTTATAGTGATGGTTTCTAGGATAAATATGGTATTCTCAATCCTTTTGAAATCTCCAAATCCACCTATATTCTAGCCAATTTAGAGTGAATCAATTTGTTTATTTTTATATAAACTGTTAAAAATCAATGAAAGGCAATTAATCTATGTTAGTAGCAAAGGAAAATATGTAGCTAATGGAGAAAGGGTAGATTACATCCATTATGCGAGGTCTTATTAAATGGAACAAGGGGGGGATCATATCTAATCATTTGTACACTTATTGAATATGACATAACCAAAAATTTGGAGCTCTAATATCACTTGATCTCTAATCACTAGGTTTATAACTCTAGAGATACATTAAACATAAATTATCTTAAGCTAGCTATTCACCTATAACTCTTGAGAACATAATGAGAAAATGACACAAATGACTCTTATTGGCCAATGACATTAATGCAGATAATAATTACAATTATGAATAATGATGGCACATAATGTTAGGAATGGAATTAACTTTGGTAGGATCTTCCTATAAGTGTATTCAAGTTAAATAAAATTATATTTTTTTGGTGATGCAAATGAAGTTATAGTGAAGTTATAAGAACACATCATCAAGAAAATGGTTGGAATTGTTGGCATATTATTGTCATTGATGTTAAAGTGAGAGACCAGAGGTGAAATGGAGTTGATGTCAAAAGAGGGATTAGAGGTGAGATGGGACCGATCCTATAAGTGAGGATGTTGGAATTAATGCAAAAGGTGTCAGTGATGTCATAGGAGAGGTCAGAAGTAAGAAGGAATTGATCCTATAGGGAGATATTGGCATGATGACAAAAGATGTTAGTGTTGTAAGAGGGTAGTTTAGTGGTGTGCCTAGATGTTATAAAGATTAGAGGATGTGGATCTAGTTCAGGAAGATGTGGTGCATGTTGCAAAATTTTCTTTGAATGTTGCATTGTTGTAATGCACAATTGACATGTTACTGCAGAAGATTCTTCTAGGAGTCTAAAGAAAAAAATGGAGTCCTGATTCGATGTGGGTTTTTTGAGTGCATTCTAGATATATAATTTGAAAATTCAGATGATGTATTCGATGCTCAAAATCGATTTATTTATTCTCTTATTCAGAACTAGGGTTTGCAAATAAACCCTAAGGTTTTTGCAGTCATGGCACTCTAATAAGTTTTTTGTTTTTTTATTGATTGCCTACTGGAGGTAACCGGTCATATAAGTCATAACTTATGTCATTAAATTCATTTTGTGATCAACCCCTTTGCCTAGTGCTCTAGTTTGGCGAAGTCTATGTGTTCATATTAGGGAGACTATACCATATCGATAAAAGTCACTTTGAAGTCCCTTCAATGCAGATGGTGAGAAGATGATCAACGATCATGATCATGCCTTTGAGATCGATGGTGGTGATTGAGGCTGCAAGATACATCGGGGAGAAGACACCATATCGAGAGGAGATGGTTTAGAGTCCTTTCAAGGAAATGACCCATAAGCATATCAAAGTGACAATGAAATTTTGAAGAGATAGTTTCACGACATATCTGGTGGAAAGGTCGAAGATTATTTTGCATATTGGAGTGAGTAGTTTTAGTGTCCCTTCGACATGGCAATGACAACTTGATTAACGGTGGAGATCAAGCCTTTGATATCGAACGATGTTCATAGTGAGTATGGAGGGACTAGATTAAGTGAAAGATGACAAAGGAAGGTGATGTCACATTGACAGGTGGCAACAAATGTTTGCATCGACAAAGGTTATATGTGATAAACTTGATCAACGGTTGTGTTTAAGTCTTTATGATCAGACAAAGCTTGCAATGGGACTGGATGAAGGATGAAGCTACAAAAGGTGTGACATGGAAGCTTGTGTGGTGATGATGTAGATGACACATGGTGATAGTCCACCAATTTGCTAAGATTTTTTGGGCCAGCAATATAGCAAGGAATGGTGCAAATTCGAAGGCATCTCATTGGGGAGATAGATACATATCGACGAAACCAAAATGTTAGTCCCTTCGACACAAGAAAGGCACCCTATCAAAGAGAAAGATGAATATCGATAGAATGTAACAAGGATCCCTTCGACACTACAAAAGTCAGATGATAACCTTAGTGGGACCCGATAGGGAGGTGACGATGGTGAATTGTGACATGTGAGGACAAGAGGTGGCATGTGATTGACTAACATGTCATGTCACATAGGTGTTTTTTACTGCATGGTACTAACAAGGATGACATGTGGCCAATGGGGACTACCCACTTGATAGAAGCCAGTAGTGTATGATGTCAGCATGTCTAGATGGTGAAGGATGATTGGAAGCAGTGTATGTAGAAGATCGACGATGGAGATCAAATTGAATTTGATCAATGGTGGTGAACAAATGAAGTTGATCGAAGAGACCTCTAGTTATCGGAGTGAGTGATTTTAAGTCTTTTTGATGAAACAATATTCCAATTCACATAATTGGTGTGAGTTGTGTGGCGATGATGTGGATGCATCTCATGGTGGACCCTTACCATGGAAAGTAGTGTATGAAGAAGATCTATGGTGCAGATTATTTGGCGATTGATCTAATGGTGATCACCAGTTAGTGAAGATCAATGATGTTGGTTTAAAGAAGATTGATCTGGTGGTGGTGTTTTAATGATTAGCAGTGAACGGAGATCCATTAGATCATGGCATGAAGAAGTAAATTGACAGCTCAGGTTTAAACTTAAAGATCACAAACAACTAGTTGTGTATGAATGCAGATTTGAACCGGTATCCGACACAGTGAATGAATTTAATTCGTCCAACTACACTTAAAACCATGTAAATGAAGATTTGATCTTCAATATGGTGGCATAAATTCTAGAGGTGATCGAGATCATAATTGGATCACATAGTCAAGAGAATGCATTTAATGTATTCTAGGTTTACGGTTTTGTAGGTTGTCTAGTTTAACATATTCAACGAATTTGTATAGTGTGTATGTGGCTCGACACACTAGCAACTTGTTGGAGATTTCAACAAGTGAAGGAAACCTTAATAGAGGATGGCAGATGATCTAGACAGTGGTGCACATCTTGAGGTAGAGATTGCAGATCAATGGAGTCAAGGAAAAAGGAAGACAATCAAATATTGTTGAAGTGTGGTATTTGCAAGTGAAGTGTGTGTGAGAGAGAATAGTCTGCAGTGATAGAAAGTGCATAATAGAGTTATGTATTGTAGAATATTCAATAGAGGTAGAGTGTGAAGAGAGGGTGTAGTGCAGTAGACAAAGAATGCACTAATCCTGATAGAGTGAAACCCAAACAAAAAAGGAGAACATAATTCTGGGTTTACATTCAAGGTGCAACACAATAGAACATAGAATGTTCTAAGTGCAGAGTAGAGAAAGAAGAGAAGAGAAAAGCAGAGGTATGTTTTGCTGAGATTGAAACATCAACAACAAAGAGTGAGTTGGAAAGAATGCAACAAAGTATTGTGCAGTTGCAACATTGAAGTGTAATAAATATATATATTTGTCATTGTAAATCTGATTAGTTGGTGCCATCAAATAACTGAGTTAGTGCTCAATGTAGGGAGTTGGTACTTTCTTGGATTTGGTGCTCCTAAATCAGGGGACTAGTGTCTCCTTAGGGTTGGTGCCCTTAAACATTATAACAAAAGATTTTATTGTGACATTGAATTTGAGCAGTAGTCTCAAGCAACATTTGTCACGATGGTTTTTCCCATCTTGGGTTTTCCACATATATCATGTGTTATGGGATTTTGTGTATGCATGTCTATCTCTTTGCTTATTTAGTAAATTTGTGTCCAGGACTTACGAAATTAATTTGCAATATTGACTAAGGGCTAAGTTTTAAGTGATCTACTGATTCACCCCCATCTCAGTAGATTGTTGTGTTCCAATCGGAATGATCTATTGATAGTGGATGTGGTGACAAAGGGGTGGTAGTGGTAGTTCTTTATAACCAAGTAAGAAACCCATACAAATCGATCAAATATACACTATGTCATAAGCTTCAAATAAAACTCAAAAATTAATGGTATATCACTAGACCCTTTACATAAAATCCTTCTAGCTACAATGAAAAAGAGTGAATTCTACTAACCATGATTGAAATGGACTACTATAAGCAATGAAAATGGAATACATAAGCATGTTTGTGTTAAGTTGAAATCCTTTATTTAAGTTTACATGAATTCATCTAAATTATGTCATGTTTTTCATTTTTTTCTTCAAACTCCTAAAAATTTAACTTTTTTATGCAACTTCCATCTTATTCAATGTTGAATTTTATGTAAAATTATTATGATTAATAAAATTATGAAAGGAATGGTCTATATTGTCAAAACTAAAAAAAATACTCAATATAAGCATTTCAATTCTACAAAAATGAATATATTACCTAAGATAATCAAATATGATGTAGAAACTTCAAATTATCCTCTTCTATGTTGTCCAACAAGCAAATTGGTGCTCAAAAGGTGATGGAGCAAGCATAATATGTTACCACAACAACTCAACTATATAAAAAAGGTGTTTGCTTATCAGAGAAAGCACATAACTAGAAAAAGGTAGAGAATTATGGACCTATATCATGGGTCAAGTACCTTTTTTATTATTTTTTGGAAAAGGCCATGTGGCGCTTGCCAAATTTGAGTACCAAATGTGCTACAAAATAACTTTTCAATTTGGTAAGCACCAAATGTGCTACAAAATAACCATTCAATTTGGCAAGCACCAAATGTGTTATATAGATAATTTGTAATTTTGAAAGCCTTGACCCTACACAGATAGGGAGAGAGAAGAGTGGGAGAGACCTCGCAAAGTATGAAGGAATGGGGGGAGAGATGTAGAGATGGCTAAGGAGGGATAGAGAGGAAAAGAAGGATTATACCCTCAAGCCTCAAGCCTAAACCCTAATCCCTTAACCCTATACCCTCAACCCTAATCCCTCAACCCTATACCTTAAACCCTCAAACCTTAAACCCTTAATCCCTCAACTATATACCCTAAAACCCTCTACCCCTCAAACCTCAACCATTAAACCTTAAAACCTAAATCCGCAACCCTCAACACTCAACTGTAAACCCTCTACCCCATACATTAGACCCTCAATCTTAATCCCTCAACCCTATATCTTAAACCCTAAACCCTAAACCCTCTACCCTCTACCCTATACATTAAATCCTTAACCCTAATCCATCAACCCTCAACCCTCAACCCTTAAACCCTCAAACGTTAAACCCTTAATCCATCAACCCTTAAACCCTTAACCCTTAACCATATACATTAAACCCTCAACCCTAATCCCTCAACCCTTAACCCTTAAATCATAATCCCTCAACATTTAAGCTCTTAAACCCTCTACCCTCTACCCTAAACCCTAAACCCTTAAACCCTCAAACCTTAAACCCTAAACCCTTAGACCCTCTACCCTATACATTAAACCCTCAACCCTATACTTTAAACCTTAATCACTATCCCTAAACCCTCAACCCTTAAACCATCAACCATCAAGCCTCAACCCTTAAACCTTTAAACCCTCAACCCTAATCCCTCAACCTTATAACTTAAACCCTAATCCTTAAACCCTCAACCCTAATCCCTCAACCTTATACCTTAAACCCTAATCCCTCAACCCTTAAACCCTCAAAATCATAAACCCTTAAACTCTTAAACCCTCTTCCCTATACATTAAATTCTCAACCCTAATCTATCAAGCCTATACCTTAAACCCTAATCCCTCAACCCTCAACCCTTAAACCCTAATCCATATCCCTAAATCCTCAACCCTCAAGCCTCAAGCCTTAACCCTTAAACTCTCAATCCACTACCCTCAACGCTAATCCCTCAACCCTATACCTTAAACCTTGAAACATACAGAAAACGGGGAGGGTATGTGGATACCTAAAAATGGGATGTGTAATGAGGGACCTATGCCCAAAGCAAAAGGGGGTGTCCACTTAATCACAAATCCACCTTTTCCATGTTCATTAGGAAGAGGGATAGTTCCACAAATGATTAGAATTGACTTACAACCCTCAAGATGAGTCAACCCTAGGTTTTGACACTATGTTGCCTTAACTTATGACAAAAATGACTGAAAAGTAGTTTTGGGAGAAGAATAAAAGTGCATTAACAATCAAACCTATGAGATCTAAAACTCGAAATATAAAGTATTATGATAATACTATCATAAACAATAATTAACTAGTAGATCTGAGAAGGTTAGGATTGTGTTTACCTGGCTCCAAAAGTGGGTTTCAAACTCTGTTGAAGGACATTCGTCTAGGGGCGAATGGGTCTCTGTACAAAGGTCTAAAAATTATTTTCGTAGTCCTCAAATCCCAGATCTAAACTTATGATTTTCCTAGGTTTCACTATTGAGAAGCCAAAAATAAAACATGTAGGTGAGTTTCCATGTCGACAACTTCGATGACAACTTTGACAACTTTGCAAAATTGCACTTTTGAACAATCCTCAATCCTTCTTCACCAGTAAATATGCACATACAAAGAGAGGGAATTTTTTTTTGTTTTTGGTGAATAGGGGTTTGCCTTAGTCAAACCTCAATTTGGTAATTAAACCTTGATAATGAAATAATGATAAAATGAAGTAATTGATGAATGAACAATGTTATGTCACAACTCACCAAACCCTTAATGGCTACCCTTAAAGGACTAAAGACAAACACATCTCTCCAAGGTCTTGATCTTGCATGAAATGGCTTGATTGTTTGATACATCTTGATGTTTGAATGCTTGAAACCTACATCACAATGTTAGCTCCAAAGACATGCGTGAACATAAATCTTGACATCATGATAGGATCTTGAATGTTGTTGTAGGTGATTGATAAATCTACTCTTTAATGCTCTTGACAATAATATTTGCTCTTGTAATTGATCCCTTGAAGTTCTAGATTGCTTAGGATTAGAAATTGGTAAAATAACCTTGCATTTATAGGTGTTTC
>VDFB02298576.1:0-28283 GCA_007258455.2 Sequoia sempervirens
CACGATTTATTGCGGTGAGAGGTTTCTTCATTCAGAGGAAATCATTGGACTTCATTTAGCATTCTTTATTCAGAGGATTTTGCTGAGGGTTTCAGTCAGAAGAGATCACAACATCAAGGCGCCTATTTAACTGAGATTCTGGAGTCACAAAGGGAAGCCGTACCATTCTTATTTGCTGCTGTCAGCAGGCCGTACCCTTTCTGTACCTGGGCCGTACTTTTCATAAAGGCGTGCTTATCCCTTGAAGAAAACGCCTATCTCTTTGGTTGCCAATCTTCACCTGTGTGGGCGCTAGGATACTGGAAGACATCTGAGATTGTTTCAGAGAGGAGAAAGCATTATTTTACATCAGCCGTACCATCTCAAGCAGATTACCAGCAGGCTGATTTCCAGGTTTTTACAAATAAAAATTGTCATTCTTTTATTGCATGCTTCAAGATCTTATTGTATTGTTTCCAGTTGAGCAAATAAAGGAAACGCCTTCATTCTATATTGTATTTCCTATGCATATTGGTTACCTGGCATTTTTATTGAATTTTTTTATTAATTTCTATCAAAGCCGTACCATTCATTTATTGCACCAAAAAAACTCAAAAATTGCAAAAAAACCAAAAACCTTCAAAAAACTCAAAACTCAGTTAGAATCAGTATCAGGGGGAAACTAGGGTTTCTACAACTTGTAGTTAGGAACGAAGATATGAGAGTATTCAATTGACTATGAACATATGAGAGAGTCAACTAGGAAACTCCCTCTTGTTGGAGAAGGGTGCATGAATCTTGCTGATCAAGTTTGATTGGAGGAAGAAACAAATAAATCTTTAGAGTTGACTGAGCCCCCTTGGACAGGGGAAGTTTTCATGGTGAAACGAAGTTAGAAGACTTCTTGGTAGATGAAAAGTGGGTAGCATACAAAAGCAATCTTCAATGCATCGAAGATTTGCTGATTGAGGAACATGAGGCTAAGACACTAGGAGAAAGGGTTGGAGTGGGAAGAAGAGAACTCGAGGGTGGAACTAGTAGTGTTTGGATCATTGAAGTTTGTGGAAGGGTTGAGGGTTTGGACATGTTCAAAAGTTCCAAAGGAGCAAACAAATGTCTTGACTCGAATTTCTTGAGGCGAGGGTTTTAGACATTGCAACTATATCAAGCAATTTTGATTCCTCTAGCATGTTTGAATATCGAAAGGCAAAGTTGTTGAAGTTTAGAAGAGATGGATTTGAAGACCCTATAAGGAATTCTAAGACTTGTATTACCATATGGATCAGAAATGGGTAGATAGACCGATGGTATTAGATGAGATGTTTTGTAGCCACATTATTAAGAGTGGGGATTGATTGGTATATTGATATTCCAAATGCTGAAAAAGCCGTGTGGGACAAACTAAGGAAGTCATTTGAACAAAACTCAAACCTTTGAGTGATGACAAGGATATTGTTGCTGAAATTTATAATACTTGATAGGGTATGCATGAAAATATATGAGCCTATAATAGGAGGTTTAAAGAATGATTGAGTAGATTGGACAAGGAACCAATTGATGGTAAAGAGGTGATGGTTCATTGAAGGGTTGATAACCTCTATATGGTAGAAGATGAAAATAGTACCTCCCTCATCATATGAGGATGCATACCATTGAGCAATGGACATAGAAAAAAAAACAAGACATATTCCTACTCGAGGAAGAGTGAAGATGATTTTGATTCAAGTTATAATGAAGCGGGATCGGTGTAGGCTCTTCATAGAGACATGATGAATATAATGAAAAAGCTAAATAAGGACACAAAACAAGAAGGAAGAGATCTTTGGTGCACATATTGTGAAATAGTAGTTCACACCAAAACCAATTGCCCCAAGAGGATGTTTTTGTGAAATATCCCAACTTATGAGCCATTCAATTGAGGATTGGCCATACCTTCTAAAAATTAAGAGTGTCCAAATACTCTTGGCTCAAGGAGAGCTTTCAACAACAAATGCCATCTCAAGAGAATCTCCCAATATGTCTACAAGTACATCACTTGGTGGATACTAGAATCAAAACGCAGTAGACGATAGAATGCGGTTTGAACCGGAAGATGAATAGAGTATGATGGCCAAGGCTGACCAATCATATCATGTTAGAAGTGCAACAAGTTGGGCCATTTCACAAGAGATTTCCCTACCAAGGCATTCCCAAACTTCTTTGCCAATGTTGTGGGCTTGATGATCATTGTAGGGGGAGAAAAATGAAGGAAACACAAGGAAATAGATGTAAAATTGAATCCTACTTTGAATCCTACCACTACCTCCAATCAAGCAAACTAAGAGTGCAAATTTAAATTGGAACATTATGAACCAACGCAAACCTAGTGTGTGTGTGGATAAGCTCGTGATATGCTTGATGATGGATTGCTCTTGGGATTCCTCAATTTGGCAGTCTGTATCTACTTCAATGGGTTCTTCTCATTTGTGTCTTTCCTTCATCACTTTGGTCAGGGGATGAAGTTGGTTTATAGATGAGGGGTGAGATGAATGGAGGGTTGAGATTGATTTAGAATGCATATCTAATTGAATCAGATGAATTTTTGAATTTAAATTTGGGAGGAGAAACTAAATGCTGGTAGTTTGTGTATAGAGGGTTGGGATTGATTGGATTAAGTGGATGGTTGGATTAAAAGTTAATTTGGATTTGGATAGAAAATAGTTGGAAATGAATGGCTAGGATTTGCTTGATTGATTTATGTCTAGGATTTAAGATTTACTTCATTTAGGATTTGATGATTTGGATTTAAAATTGATTGTTAATTGAGTGGTAGCTGGGATTGGATGGTTAAGATTGATTTAATGATTTGGATGGCTATGATTAAATGTTGATTTCTTTTGGGATTTTTATGAATTTTAAATTAGGCAAATAGTTGATATGAATTTGGATTAAAGGATAAATGAATTTTTTTTTTAAATGAAGAGGGGGATGATGGACATTAGTGTAGTTAATTAATGTAGCATAGTCTATTTAAATAAAATTTTAATTAGCTGACATGAGAGACCTAATCCATTAAATAATTGATTTAATTAATTAGTGTTGGAGGCTGTATAAAATTAATGATGAGAATTGATTAAAATAGACAAGTTTTACGTGTTTAAAATCACAGAGATGGTAGATGTTTGAAGCAAGCCAATATCGATATGATTGATGTGGTGGATGGGGATGAAGTAATGACAATAATTAGGTCTCAAACAAGAAGGGTAGATTCCCTGGACCCACCAATAGAGAATCAAAAGTGGACATTGGAAAACAAATGATTGAAGAAAGACAACAATCCCATATGGAGGCAACCATAGGTAAATTTAGTTGAGACAAGGCTATTGTATTGCAAACTACAGTACTTGTAAAAGTAATATATTTGTTGCATGGTATTCCAAAACTTAATGATGTATAACTACAAATGCTTGAATTTCTGATTACTTGTTTCTAGATTTTTGCTTTTGGCAAGCTTGTGTTGGGATTAATGGGAATTCAATACAAGAGGAAGGCAATCTATGTGAATGCAAATCCATGAAGTGTGATAGAAATGGTTCATTATGAGGATTTTTCTGAAATTCTAGGAAAATCGTTGCAAGCTCACCACGTTTTGAAGCAACACAATTTTTCTACCATACACCACCTTCTAGTGGAGGCACACTACCGATTTTCAGCCATACAATTTAGGTACATTGATAAGATTTTAGAAGCATTTTTGGAATTGTGCTCGTATGGTTTGATACAATTCATAAAACTGTATAGCCACTAATAAGTACATTCCCTTTATGGTGTATGACACTTGATGTAATGATTGGTTTATCATTAATAAATTTTCCTTTGTAGCTCCAGTTGAAGAACCCTTTGCTAATTTCAAGTTGGCTGTATCAAAAGCTCAACATTGCAAGGATCTCTATCAAATCTTCACGGTGCAGCATTTTGGTTTTGATCATGCTATCTTGTTTAAACAAGAAAAACATCAACAAGTAGGACCTTCCTCTCTAGTGCCACCAAAAATATGGATGATATTCTTCGATATTACATATTTTGTCTTGTTTTGTTCTTTTCTTGTCATCTAGGAATCTGACTTTTTTCTTGGGGGGGCGATTTAGTTTGTATAAATTAATTTGTTCTGTTGTTAATATGTTTGTATTGGACTATGTATTAATCACTTGTCAGCTCGTGTGTAGTTTTTAGGAATTGGTTGTCAATGGTTGCCAATAGTTTTGTAACTATCAAGTACTTTTGATATGCTTTTTGTAGTAAAAAAGGCAGTTTGATTGTATACACGATCCTGGCTGGTCTACATTTGGATTGTACAAGCACTAATTGAAATAAAGTGATTAATGTTCATCATAAACAATTGTCTTGGTATGCTCTGTTATGCATTATTTATATTGGTAGTGTTTTTCTTTTATTGGTAAGTTAGGCATAAGGGAGCTGTATCCCATAAAATTCAAATAAGAATAAAACTGATAAAGTGCATGCCCTTGAAACAGGGGTGCTTAATAACTACTACTCAGCTGTCTATACTAGTAAGTAAAGTCCATAAGGTGACCTCATGCAATATTCTTTTGACCTAATTTTGTATGTGAGTGTAGCTTTATCTTATCTCTGTTAGCTGTATTTTTCACATTCTTGCTTTTCTTTGTAACTGTTGTCCACTCATCAGAATTGTCTGAAGTGATTGATGGTAATTGTTTTGCAGCTTTAGTATTTTTGAGGTGATCTTGATCCTCAATTTGCACACCAACCTTTACAGTTTTGTCTCCTGTGATGTGTGCATGCAAATCACCACCCAACATTGGGCTAATAGCTCTCATATTTGTCGGCCATGGAGAAGGCATCTGCTTAAACTGAGGAGATTTGGGCAAAGGATCTGAGTCCTTCATAGGTTGTTCAGGGGTGGCATCCAAACTGTAAGGATGTGGATTTGCACTGATCCACCAAGAACCTTGACAATTTGTTTTGATCTTGGGCTGCAAACAATCCTTGGCAGCATATCCTGTTGCAAAACATCTATGACAATGGAAGGGAAATCCTTCAAATTTGAAGGTGATGTCCGCGGGGAAATCTCTCGACATATCCATATCAACAAGGGTGTGAGCAAAGTTCATATGAGTAAAATCCGAAGTATTTGAATCTATTGCCAAAAAGGTACCCAGGGAGTTTCCTATGGCTTCAAAGCAAGAGTCAAACTAGAATTGCAATGGTAGGTTTGGTGGCCAAACCCAAATAGGCCTCACCTTGAATGATTCGGTGCTAGGGTTGAACTCAGGGTACCAAGGTTTGAGAAGGATATGTGTTGCCCCCAAATCCAATGCTCACAGAGGACAACATCTCGATCCTGCATAAAATCAAAAACCATTATAAAAAATCCAGGAACACAAGGATAAACTTCCAAGTTACCTTTCATCAGAGGCTACCATGCATGAGTAATCCACTTGTGCAATTTTGGGAGACCAGGCGAAAAGCGATTACATTGTCCAATTAGACCATTGGCAGTGAAAAATGTTTCACTTTCAATCACTTCTTTTTTAGTCTCCCCAAAGAAGAGACTTGGGGATGATTTAGCTGGCCTGAGGAGGTTAATCTTGTTGATGGATAAGTTTTCCCCACCCCTAGAGGATCTGATCGCTGAATCCATGAGAAATATTTCACCCCTCTATTGAGGGCATTGTGGGCATCATAGGTTTTGAAGGAGACGTCCTTGGAATTGAAGGATTTTTTATTGCCCTTGTTATTGTCCACAAGAATGCTTGTGCCATTTCTAGAAGAGATTGTAGTTATGAGGTTTCTAGACACCATTGGGTTGCCAAAATAGGAGGAGCCGCCGTCCAAGGAAAGGCCATGCACAAAAAGCCTAGCAGCGTGGCAGTTCGGGGATTTCAAGAGCTCCATATGGTTTTCACTATATTTTTTATGGTTTGGTAGCGTTACACTCTATTTATATTACATTAGACTTTTTATTTTTATTTTATAGATTTTGAAATCAAAGTTATTTTGACTTGATTTGAGTTTTCTTTGGTCAATGTCACCAATCATTTATCAGCTTGAGCATTTTCTTATATCTTTTTGTCCACCAACTTGGATTTGTTAAGTTGTTGGTGAGCCAGTGAATGGTAAAATGGTACATGATCGATATTGGACTTAGCTGATGTTTGGAGGATGTGCTGGTCCCTAGTGTGTTGGCCATGGTGCTGTTCTTGGATGGAGCTTTAGTATTATCTTATTCATTGTTTATGGAATCTTGCTTTTTTGCCTATTTCTTTTGATAAACTGAGAACTCACTTACATTTGCATGTTAGATGATATAAACACCATGATTGACTATTCTTGCTTGTCCATAGACATTAATATAATAATCATAATTTAATTTTATTTCAAATGGCAGTTGAATTTACAATGGTGACAATTGATGGGTTTTCTTCTGTTTGTATCGATTATTACTTTAAAAACCATTTCCCCATTCTCGTAAAGAAAATATTTATTTATTTCCTATCAACAACATGCATATTAGAATTTTCAGCCAGATTACTAGGGCCAAAGGAATTGGCCTTATCAAGACACAAAATTTTATCAGACTTTTGAAAATCAGAGTTCTTGTACATGTCAGAATACTAGGACATCACAATTAACAAAAAACATGCACTGCCAATAGATATCCAAGAATAACTGTAAATAAAAATGTCTGCTACAGCACACAATCCATATATTAAAATACTGTAAAAAATATAAAGAAAAATACATAAAAGCTGCAATGGACGGTTACCATTTCGCGGTTTCTGGCCTAACCATTATCCAGATGTGCAACAGTCTTAGTATTCATATTCATAGCTTCAGAATGGTCTTGCCATAGTGTAGGAGTGTGGCATCCAAGCTCCTTTAACTGTTTTATGCCTGTCCTGTACGTACTTATTCTAGCTTATAAGCTCCTTGTTGAAAGTGAAATCTCTCCTAGCTACATAATCAATTTAAGAGACTATCGCTTCTCTCTGAACCATAATATTCTTGACAACAGCCACTTTTCCATTCAGAGACAGTCCCATCCTTCTGCAAATTCACCTCTGGGAATGCTTTGTTGAATCAAGTTTTGCTTCTTTGTAGGGGCTGAATGACTATGGAAAAGTAATACCGCTGTCTCTAATTTTCAGAGGTTACCCTCTCTGTTTAGGAGCAGAGCATTTAGCTACAGCAACAGGGTTCTCAGCATATGGGTGAATGTTTTGGAGGATGTATGAGAGGAAGGGTGAAGGGGTAGAGAGCAAGGGAGTAATTCTTAGCATTTTGAGTATATCCATCTATGGTGTTTGATCATTAGTCTCTCAAATTTATCAAAGATATCATCAATAATGTTCAGAAATGCTGATCCTGGGCAATCATATTTGCTAGTTTTTCTTTCTCTGTTGGGAAGAGGAACCCCCTATGATACTGTTTCAATCACCCTCAAAAATTGTGAATTCTTGAGAGTACCAGGATTTGATTTCTTCATATGGAAATAGGAAGAAATTTTTAGATTATTAAAGAAATATTTTGCTTCATGTTCTGCAAAAAAAGGAAGGTAAATGTCTTTTTAGCCGAGTAACAATCATATCTTGAAGATCCAGAGATTTAGTTATCCAATACCTACACTTGTTAATCCTCATCTCTTCCTTCTACATGGTCATTTTGTCTACTATAAGGAGGCACGATTTGTTCATAGCTGTGAAGTTAAGGACAGATTGATGGTTCTTATCCTTGAAAATGGAAACTAGAAGAACCTCATGTCACAAAGTTGGTGGACAAACTTCAGGTTCCAAATACAAGACATCCACTTCAATACCACATGGGATGGGCCCAAGAGGAGGCAGATTTGAGCCTCATGTCTTGCAAGTGTTAGAGTTCTTTGACATTTTCCATTTAACCTGTCATGTCCCCGAAATTGGATACTAAGGTAACAAAGACATAATTAAAATACTAATGATTTTGATACCATTATAAAAGACAATGTAACAACCTGAAACTTCGGTAAAATTAAAATTTTCATAATTTACATCCTTCAAGTATGTAAACGTGTTAATCATGTCTTTGCAATAGAATTTTTCTTTTTCTTTATTGACAAAACATGAACAAGTTGACATATTAATATACAACAAAGATTCCAATTCAATATAATAACTTCACAAGTACATGAAACAAGAATACGTACCTTAACCAACTGAGCATAGTGTTGTGTTCCTACATAACTAGGTCCTGTACATACGACATCTCTTGAACTAGTATGTACTTCGGGATCACAATGAACTGACAGTGTAGTCTCAACTTATTTCACACTTAAGTGGATGTTGTACATTCCACTACTTTGGCCAAAGTATTATCATTCGGTACTTCGAATGAAGGTCATTTATCATATGCACTACTCAGGGCCGATTTGCATTAAGGCTTTCTTACACTACGCGTAGGTTGGTCTATCGGGGTAGTTCGTACCCTAGACGTCCTACAACAAGCTATCTACTAGAAAGGAGAACAATTTAACAAGTACTCACAACTATCTCCCTTATACGGGACTTTCTCATCCTAGGAGCTTTTAATAACTTGACTAAGTTAATCTTCAACTAGTTGTGATTGGTAGCTTATTAAATACCCTCATTTCATTCCCTAGTATATAAAGAGCTATATACAAACATACACTCCTTATATGGAGTCAATAAATAATGCAATTTTGCTCTTCAATAGATCAGTAAATCTGTCTACTAATTAATATAATTTACTCTTCAATGGAACAATAAATCCGTTTACTAATTAATGCAAGAGTTAATAGTATAGAACATGCATTAGCCTTCCTATTTCACAAATTTTCCACTTGTTTAATGGTTCAATAGCACTTCTATAATTAAGGCAATCCTTTAAGAAATTCTTTTCAAGTATACCATAAAGAACTACCTTCATTCCCTATTATGTTTCAATGAAAGTGGACTTTTATTTGTAAACTCTTCTAGACCAAAGAAGTATAGCAACTTCATGAATAAGTTAAAGAGTTAACGTGCCTGACAAGAGCTTTCCACAGGTGTTGATCTAGTGAGAACTTGCTACACCTACAGCCTCCAGCCAAAGGACTTCTTAGCAGATTAAAAACTCACTCTACGAAGGATGAACACTCTGTATTTGCTCACAAAATTTGTTAAATGCTCTCAAAAACTCACTTAGCAGAATAATTCTCACTCTCAGCAAATTAACACTCAGAAATACTTGTCATGAGACTAAACCCGAATTCCAGAATTGTGTGTTATAGAATGAACAGGGACGGCCCAAAATTCTAAACTTAGAATTGCTCAAGTGATGTTTTTAATGAATGGAAGGCGTGTATATTTATATACCCGAATTGCAACCGTTTTCCCTTTAAGAAGGCATGCAGATTGACAACAAGTGCCCAGATTTAGTCAAAAAGACACTTGGCGAGTTCATAAACTCTAAGTCATTATAATAGAGATGAATCGACTTCCTATTAAGCCAGCAAATTAAGAATTCTTCAACTTTCACATGGCGGATTGACAGCTCAAGGCGTTTTCAGTTTTTAGGTTATATTGCTGCAATAAACCAGGAAGTTCGTTTCTAAACGAAAAGGTCAAGGTTCATATGATCCCACGTCGCCATTTCGAGCCATGAGATTAGCATTAGGGTTATTCTCTGGACCAGGTCACAGCCTACGCGCGAACCAGACGCGTCTTTACCAGGCGCGCGATTTCCTTTTTCCACGCCTTTTTCATTTTCACGGGAATGACTCTTTTTAAAAACGTATTTTTCACTTTTCAAATGTTTCGACTTTACTCAATGAAATATTTTATATTTCAAATACTTAACTCTCTCAATATTTCGATTTCATATTTTAAATCAAAAATCAAATATTTCCAAACTCATTAATAAAGATTTTACTATGCAAGGCGATTACAATTTTACCCACGGTAATATAAAATTCATAAATTTATTTAACTTAATATATATATTTATATATATCTTTATTGTAGATTTATATACTTAAATATATATATGCGTTGGTATATTTAAATATTAATATTTAAATATATTTACGCATATTCATATATACATTTCTAAGTAAAACTACAATATAAATATTTATATTTATATATTCTTAAATATATATATATTTTATTTTCATATCAGAATATTTACACTTATACGTGTTAGTATTTGTATATGTAAATTCCTAGGCAATATTAAATAATATAATTAATATCACTATTCACAGGCAATTGATAACGTGGTTATATATATATATATATATCACTGTATACAGTGTACACATATATGTACGTATATCGTGTCGACACGTACGTATGGGCATATCCATCTGCCGAACATACGTATGTATTGACATGTATATACATGACCTATTAACATATATCCATTCATGTTTTCCATATCATGGTCAAAGCACAGTAAGTCAGACAAATAAGTAATCATCACTTTTGAAAGCATAAAGAAGTAAACATAACTCCAAGCCTAAGGATGACTTATCTAGACCAACATAACTAACTTGGTTTCTCAGAACCTATACTGACGTGTGTGTATGCTCATTTGGTACTCGTTACTGCTTACCCGACCAAGTTCCTCCCCGAGTGATATCTCTCCTCTGTCCGGAGGATTAGTCTTCATACCTGCACACCATGACATGACATCGGCAGTCATATGCTCATAACAAAGCAGAATAAATGAAACATCTCAAAAGTTAGATTATTCACAAATCAATAACCTTCTATTCTCTTTTATGCAGTATTTTACCAAGAATAACATCAAATGAAACAACATTCATATTGAAAACAAGGTACAAGCATCATTAATTCACCTCTAGAATTCACATTTACTCTATCTAGTGATGGTAAATTTGTAACGTCACAATTTGGGATGTAACAGACAATATTATAATTATAATTGTTATACTATAAATATTGTAATCCCCAAAAATATAAATATTAGACATTATAACCATTGTAATAATATGAAATAAGTAAATTATAATACTCTTAACTCAATGTCCAGGATAGGATAATAAAATAAAGATAACCTAAAAAATATCATTACAAACTATAAATGATAACATCAGATATAAAATATAAGTGTTAAACATTTAATAAAAATAATATTGTACTTATCAAATTATCAATATTAGACAATTATAATAATTTAATATGAATTTGTTATTTAGAGGCGATTCATATTATATATAGATATATTCCACTAAATATTATCGGGCTGAATTCTTCAGGAATTTCCTTTCATTGCTCCTGATGTAGACGGGTCAGAGGTCGGGCTTGCTTTGACTCACGCATTGAGAAACATTACATCGTGAGATCTAATGCCTGGAGGGGACTCGTGTATATCGTCTAGGCTTAATTATTTGGAAGGGTCGACACTAATTCGGGCCGTCTTGCAAGCTGCTTATATAGTCATATGAACTTGGTGATGACTTATGAATTTCCATGTCGAACATAAAGACAAACAATGCCAACCATAGTGTTGAACGGTGGCCTTGGAAGCAGTGGAAATAATATTCTTATTATGTGAGCCCAGAAACAACTTATACAAATCTCCTCAATACAATCTCCACGGAATAATAAGAATCTACACCATGTTTTCTATCACAAAGGCACGACGAGTAAAAGACCCAGGCAGTAATGACTTTCAAACATTGTAAGAACCCTTACAGGTTCTAACTGAAATTTTTACCCTTTGCTGCACTTAAACCCTTAACTTGTTTACAATGTAATTTTGAAAGTTTTCAAGCATAAACAGCAAGAAATGAACTTGTACGTATATTTTAGGCAAACAACAAGATGAACATAAACAAGATCATCATACCCAGCAACTTAAGCTTATCTTCTTTATTCAATTTGAAAATAGAGGGGTTGGTAAGTACAATCAGTTAGGTCTGTTTTGAGTTTCAGACCTTCAGTTACATTCAGTTGTGCCAAAGCACTAGTCCAAACCCTAGCTTTATAAATGCTAGATGAAGTTAAGAACTTAAGTGAAGTAGGGCGATATGCCTAGCTGGAGATGACTAGAAATTGACTGTAGCAGCACCACTGGAGGTTGTAATCGCCAAAACTCCTCATATCTGATGTTGAAATTAATTTGAAGACTGCTGCAACAATAATCTTATTATGCCTGAAGCTGGTAATCGCCAGAAATACCCTTCTATGCCACATGAGCCTCTTGAAAACCTTCTATCAGAAAGTAAAGATGAAAGTGTCTCAAAACAGGGTCATAATCTGCAACTGGAACTTTGCCAAAGCAATCTGTTTAGGCTCTGTGTTGAACTTTGTCTGAATTCAACTCACTTGGTGGGATGGCGACATCACCATGCCGCATAATTCAAGGGAGCAGCACCTTGAATCGACTGAAACTATTTTCAGTCAAGAGATCTCTCTCATCAAACAAGATAGTAACACCAATAACATGTCCTTCTCAACCACCCAAGCCTTCTTAAATAAGGCCTTAAGACAAAACCACCCTAGGAATGAATCGGATTTGTTTTTATTAAAATATTTACTTTGCTTTAAGGCTAAGACACCTAGCCCATGTCTACCCAAAGAGGATCATACTTGCTTAAATAAAATATTCAATATCTTCTTGACTAAGTTTCCCCATACTGCCCTAGGAAGATCTGATTGCCTTTTGAGCATTATAAAATTCTAATTTGGAAGCTTCCTTAAGCTGCCCTAGGAAGAGATCAGATTGGATCTTTAAAATATTATATTTTGGTTGCTTCTCCCTTAAACCTTCAAAACCGCCATAGGAAAGGGAAACTTCTAGAAGCTGATCAGATTTGATGAGGTCGACTCACCTCCTTGTTTGCTTGGTCTTGCAAATAGACCTCCTTGCCTGCTTTGACTTGAAGTAGACCTTCTTGCTTGCTTTGACCAACAAGTAGACCTCCTTGCTTGCTTTGACCTCCTTGTGTGCTTTGACTTACAAGTGCAAAAAAAATCAGCATTATGCTTTGCTTGGATTAAGGGTAATTCTCTCTTAATTCTCTAAACACACCCTACCAAAATTTGATCCTCATGGCCAAAATTCATTCCCTTTTCATGCCTTCTAACCCATGGGAATGTTGGATGGGCTAGAATCAAGCCACCATGATGTCACTCTGAGAGTGGGGACATTACAATCCTCCCTTCTCAGGATTGCTTGTCCTCAAGCAATCAAAAATTAGGATGCTGAAGTATTTGTTCTCCTTCCCTCGTAGCATCCTCCATAGGCAAGTCTCTCCACTTAATCAGGTATTCCTTGATCATCTTATTGCGTAGACTGCGTTCCCTCCAATAAACAATAGACTTAGGTTTTAGTATCAACACTCCTTCCTCATCAAGAGGTGGAAGGACTGGTGAAGCAACTACATGTTGTCCCAATGCCTTTTTGAGGCAAGACATGTGGAAAATGTTATGGATTTTGTTACTTGCTGATAAATCGAGCTCATATGCTACCTCCCCAACTCTCCTGATGATCCTGTAGGGTCCATAAAACCTTGGCTTGAGTTTTTCTGCACCAATTCTCTTCAAGGTACTCTGTCTATAGGGCTGAAGGTGCAAGAAAACCAAGTCATCTACCTCAAAAGTTCTCTCCACGGTGTCTATCAGCATACAATTTCTACTGATTCTGGGCCTGCTGAATATTATCCTTAAGTACCTTAAGGATGTCTTGAGTGTCCTGCAATAACTCCTTGGCCTGAGGGGTTCTGTTGTCATCAAAAGCCAAGTCCATAAAAGATAGGGCATCATATTGATACAACGCCCTGAATGGAGACATGCCAATCGACATATGATAAGTGGTATTATAACAGTATTCTCCCAAATACAACCATCTAATCCAGGTACGCTGCTGTCCTACAACATAATTGCGAAGATAGCCCTCAACCCACTTATTGACAATCTTTGTGTTGATGTTGACAGCGTTGGGCCTCAACTTCCACCCCCGACTTTCAAGCAATAAAATTAAATATAGCCTTATCGGCTATTTATTTTATTGAGACGTCATTTGGTGAAGAGGCGCTTCACATGGGATAATAAATAATACTTATTTATTGTTTGTTAAATCGAGTTTATATGAGGCCAACCTCATAATGTTCGCCACCTTCATGAGTCACATCGTTTCATGGTTAAGGCCGACTTCATTCCTTGAAAGGACGTGATCTTCTCCTCATCGTGTATATATTAGAGATGGTTATTGTTCATTTGATTCATTCATATATTCATCCATTCATAGTGCGAGTTCAAGCGAAGTGCGAGATCATCAAGAGATCGATATTGTTCCTTCAAGGAGATCGAGGTTATTATCAGCGAAGTGTTAGCTTCTTTTGTGTGCATCAAAGTGTGGTGCTGTTATTCGGCCTTATTGTAAAAGGAAGTTGGCTTCTTTATTCAATATATAAGAGATCCTTTGTTGCTGGGTTTTTCTCCCTCAAGTTGGAGGGTTTTACCAGGGTATATGCTGTGTCAATTTGTTTAAAATTGCTCTATATTTGCTTATTTAATTTTTGATCCTAAAACTAACACTCTGTCTGCCCATCTGTTTAAGGGTGATAGCTGGTGCTTGGTGTCAATTTTGTACCAGCTAATCGGAAAAGCTCCTGCCAAAAAGCATTGAGAAATCTACTATCTCGATCACTGACTATGGTCTTAGGAAGACCATGCAAGTGAAACACCTTCCAAAAGAACTTTGCCACCTGTAGAGCTGAATAATCGGAAGGTATAGCATAGAAGTGTGCATATTTGGTCAGCCTATCAACAACCACAAATATGCAATCTCATCCATGAACCTTTGAAAGACCTGTGATGAAGTCCATAGATATACTCTCCCACTTTTGCTCTGGAATGGGCAAAGGTTGCAGGAGTCCTGCTGGAAAAGTGTGCTCAAACTTGTTCTACTAACAAGTCAAACACTCTCTAACATATTGCATGACATCATCTTTGAGACCCTTCCATGAGAATCTCTCTCTGACTTGTCTATAGGTTTTGAAAAAACCTGGATGCCTTGCTGTAGGTGTCATGAAAGGTTCGTAATATTTGTTGTTTGAGCTTGGACTCAGGTACTAGGAATATCTTGTCCTTATAATAGATCACATTGTCCACAACTCGATATCTATCATCCTGGACCCGTCCATCCATGATCTCGCATGCAAAGGTAGACTTGGAATACTCAACTAAAAGTTGAGGCTTCCAATCTGCTGATATCTCACTTAAAGAGCAAAGGGAAGGCCTCCTGGAAAGAGCATCGACAACCACATTCTTCTTGCCTTTAACATATTCAATGTCAAAATCGTAGGCCTGTATCTTACTGACCCACTTCTGTTGCCGCTCATTAAGGTTCTTCTGCCCTAAGAAATATCTCAAACTATTGTGGTCTATTCTAACCACCCACTAAGTATTGTCTGAACTTGGCCAACGCATGCATGATGGTCAACATATCCTTATTGTAGGTGGAATTGAACCTTTCTGGATCTTGTAGTTTCTTGCTCTCATAAGCAATGGGATGTCGATTCTGCATCAATACAGCTCCTAGGCCCTCTCCTCAAGCATCACACTCCAAGACAAAAGGCTGAGTAAAAATCAGGTAGTGCCAACACAGGACAAGAGCTCATAACGTCCTTAAGTCGAACAAATACTGCCTGTGCCTCATTTGTCCAATTGAATGCCCCCTTCTTGGTAAGATTTGTAAGAGGTGCTGCCAACTGTGAAAACCTCTTTACAAATCTTCTGTAGTAACTTCATAATCCCAAGAAACCTCGCAAATCAGAGATGTTCCTTGGAGGTGGCCAATCCAGTATGGCTCGAATCTTCTCCTGGTGCATCTGAACTCCATTAGCACCGATCACATGGCCCAAGTAGAGAATCTCCTGTAGTCCAAACTCACATTTGGACGCCTTAGCAAACAAAGACTGAGCCTCCATGATACCAAGTACATCATCTAGATGTCTAAGGTGCTCCTCCCAAGATTTGCTAAATATCATAATATCATCAAAGAATACCAAAACAAACTTACACAACTGCTTGTTGAATATATGATTCATGCAAGATTGAAAAGTAGCAGGAGCATTGGTGAGACCACAGGGCATGACAAGAAACTCATAATGTCCAAAATGGCACCTGAATGCTGTTTTGTGAACATCCTCTCCTCGGACACAAATTTGATGGTATCTTGATCTAAGATCAATCTTAGAAAAGTATGCGGCCTTGTGTAATTCATGTAGAAGCTCATCGATCCTGGGTATAGGGTACTAGTTTTTTATGGTCTTCTTGTTTAAGGCCCTATAATCAATACACATCCATAGAGTCCCATCTTTCTTCTTCACCATAACTACTAAAGAAGCAAAGGGACTAGATGAAGGGTGGATATGTCCCATCTCAAGCAGCTTCTTAATTCTTTTCTCTATCTCCTCTTTGAAGTGCCTGGGATGTCTATATGGTGTTGTAATGACGGGCTTAGAGCCCTCCTCCATCTCTATAACATGCTCAAATCCTCGGTCAGGTGGTAATCTAGGTGATATGTTACTAAACACAATGTTGCGCCTATCTAGAACCTTCTAAATATCCACATGAAGATATGGCGTATCTCTAGAAGGAGATTCAGATGAAACGAAGCACAGGGCTGCCCATGCCATATCTTTATGCCTAAAAAGTGTCTCCATCCTCCTAACTGAAATCACTCCAGGCTTTCCATCTGATAAAGCCTTCAACACAATTTTCTTTCCATCTGCTATGAACTCCAACTCCATCTTCTGAAAATCCTGAACGTACCTCCCAAGAGACTGGAGCCATTGGATGCCTAGCACCACATCTATCTCACCCAGACTAAGCATATAAAAGTCATCTATCAATGTGTAATCTCCCATCTGAATGCTTAGTTGTGAGACTTTCCTGGTACAGGTCATGCCAAATCCATCGACCACTGTTACTTGAAAACTTGGAAACTCCTCAGCATGAAGACCTCTCCTAGCCGCCAATCCTTCATCAATGAAGTTATGCGTGGCTCCACTGTCTACCAAGCAAACAATGCGCTGTCCATTCATAACTCCCTTCATATGAAAGGAATGGTAATGTGGGACTCTTGAAAGTGAAGCAATAGTAACTTCATGCTCTTCAGGTTCAATATGAGGTGGATCCCCATGTTCTTCCTCACTCTTTGAGTTTGTATTTGGAACCTCATCATCATCAGATACAACCTCAATAAGATGTGCTTTGCCTTTTCCAAGGCATCGAGGACTGGGTTCCCACGGTTGCTTGCAAGTGAAGCATAGCTTCTTCCTCCTGAGCTCATTCCTTTCATCGCTGATTGCTGAAGGTGTATCCTTAGGCTTATTGAATGATTTTTGATTTGACTTGAAATTCTTGAAGTTCTTCTTTTGACTTTGAACTGGAGTGGGGTAAGTGTCCAAGTCTAGTTCAAGCTCTATAGCATCATCCAATGTCTTAGGCTTGTGAGCCTTCACCAAGCCTCGTAATCTGTCACTTAATCCTTATATAAAGAGCATAACAACCTTTTTCTCAGGTATCTCAAGAACCATAACAGCAATCTTTTGGAACACATTGATGTAGGAATCCACTCTACCTTCTTGTTTTAGCTGTGCCAAGTCTTTGTAGTAGACCTCCATGTCCTTTCTGTCAAATCTGGCAATGAGTTTGCGAGTGAACTTGTCATAGGAGGTAATCATGTCATGCCTTTGTGACACAAGTCCATGGTGCCACCAATCATATGCTATGCCCTCCAAGTGCATTGTAGCAAATTGTATAGCGTTTTTCTTCACTCATAGGCTTGAGTTTAATAAAAGTATCAAGTTTATGAATCTAGGCATGAGCACTCATCCTACTGCTGCCATCAAAATTAGGTAGGGGAATTTTGTTCAATGCATCTTTTTCTTGTCCTTTTGATTCATGAACTGGTTCAGATTTATGGTTGATCGAACAACATCAGGAAGAGTACGGTACTCATTATATGTTGCCATGATATCGTCAGAGACCTCTGTAGCTTCTTCTTCTTCTTCTTTTGAAGGTAACTCCTCACTTGTAGGAGTGAAGGATGGACGGAGAGGTGTATCAAGAGTGGCTACAAAATGTCGCCAAGTATTACTTCTTCCACTATTTTCACTATGTGCCCTTCTGGACATGGAATGATCCATCCTCAATTGTCCCACAACTGCAATTAGGTTATTCTGAAACTGCTGGAGCACTTGTTCTTGCTGCTGTGCAAATGCTTGTAGGAAATCATCAATATTTCCTCTTCTAGGACTACCCATTTCTGAAGATGAACTTGAAGATGAACTTGCTAATGGATTACGCTCTCCTTGTTGTGCTCTTCTTCTAGTGATATAACTGTGTGGCCCAACTTCGGAAGACCGCATATCCTAGAGACTGGCAGGTTCGTGGCTTTGATACCACTGTAAGAACCCTTACAAGTTCGAACTGAAATTTTTACCCTTTGTTGCACTTAAAGTCTTAACTTGTTTACAATTTAATTTTGAAAGTTTCCAAGCATAAACCACAAGAAATGAACTTGTACGTATATTTTAGGCAAACAACAAGATGAACATAAACAAGATGATCATACCCAACAACTTCAGCTTATCTTCTTTATTCGATTTGAAAACAGAGGGGCTGGTAAGTACAATCGGTTAGGTCTGTTTTGAGTTTCAAACCTTCAGTTACATTCAGTTGTGCCAAAGCACCAGTCCAAACCCTAGCTTTATGAATGCTAGATGGAGCTAAGTGAAGTAGGGTGATATGCCCAGCTAGAGATGACTGGAAATCGACTGTAGTAGCACCATTGGAGGTTGTAATCGCCAAAACTCCACAGATCTGATGTTGAAATTAGTTTGAAGACTGCTGCAACAATAATCTTATTATGCCTGAAGCTGGAAATCGCCAGAAATACCCTTCTATGCCACATGAATCTCTTGAAAACCTTCTATCAACAAGTAAAGATGAAAGTGTCTCAAAACAGGGTCATAATCCACAACTGGAACTTTGCCAAAGCAATCTGTTTTTGTCTGAATTCAACTCACTTGGTGGGATGGGGACATCACCATGCCACAAAATTCAAGGGAGCAGCACTTTGAATCGACTTAAACTATTTTCAGTCAAGAGATCTCTCTTATCAAACAAGATAGTAACACCAAAAACATGTCCTTCTCAACTGCCGAAGCCTTCTTAAATAAGGCCTTAAGACAAAGCCCCCCTAGGAATGAATCAGATTTGTTTTTATTAAAATATTTACTTTGCTTCAAGGCTAAGGTGCCTAGCCCAAGTCGTCCCAAAGAGGATCAGATTTGCTTAAATAAAATATTCAATATCTTCTTGACCAAGTTTCCCTAGACCGCCCTAGGAAGATCTGATTGCCTTTTGAGCATTATAAAATTCTAATTTGGAAGCTTCCTTGAGCCACCCTAGGAAGAGATCAGATTGGATCTTTAAAATATTATATTTTGGTTGCTTCTCCCTTAAGCCTTCAAAACCGCCATAGGAAGGGGAAACTACTAGAAGCTGATCAGATTTAATGAGGTTGACTCACCTCCTTGTTTGCTTGTCCTCCTTGTTTGCTTGGTCTTGCAAATAGACCTCCTTGCCTACTTTGACTTGAAGTAGACCTTCTTGCTTGCTTTGACCAGCAAGTAGACCTCCTTGCTTGCTTTGACCTCCTTGTGTGCTTTGACTTACATGTGGAAAATAAGATCAGCATTATCCTTTGCTTGGATGAAGGGTAATTCTCTCTTAATTCTCTAAACACACCCTTCAAAACCGCCATAGGAAGGGGAAACTACTAGAAGCTGATTAGATTTGATGAGGTCGACTCACCTCCTTGTTTGCTTGGTCTTGCAAATAGACCTCCTTGCCTGCTTTGACTTGAAGTAGACCTTCTTGCTTGCTTTGACCAGCGAGTAGACCTCCTTGCTTGCTTTGACCTGCTTGTGTGCTATGATTTACAAGTGGAAAATAAGATCAGCATTATGCTTTGCTTGGATTAAGGGTAATTCTCTCTTAATTCTCTAAACACACCCTACCAAAATTTGATCCTCATGGACAAAATTCATTCACTTTTCATGCCTTCTAACCCACGGGAATGCTGGATGGGCTAGAATCAAGCCACCATGATGTCACTCCAAGAGTGGGGACATTACAAACATACCCGATAGTCCCAGTAGCGCTGGAACAATTGAATAGTCAACAGAGGGCCTGATTCGTATGTCATCACTCATATATGAATAGCCGTTGCCTAAGCGTTTCCTACATTATCAACTAAGAATTGTATTAAAAAAGATATGGGCGGTAGATTAATTATCAATAGAAATCGATCATTCTGTCAATAAGCAATGAACATTACTAATATAATAATAATTGTCAGTAATATCAACTTGTTAAGGAGAATGGGTGAGAAAGGGAATAAGAGAAGTCTTTAAGACGTAATCATTCTTAAAACCATTTTAAAGAGATGTGATTAGTTAAAGGGAAAAGACGTATGTGAGGAGATACAACTCCTCACATCAAGCCTCCTCTAAAGACATATATAGAGATCAGAACCTGACCTAAGGGAGAAGAAGGCAATGACAGAGATAAATATGTAGTTTGGAAAAAGCAGAGAAAGACGTAGCAACAGGAATACAAGCGATCTAGCGAACCAAGGTGAATTCTTTTCTCATAGCCATTAATATTCAGTCTATCCCAGATTCGACATAATGATATTTTTTTGCAGAAACATAAATCTGTCAATGCATTATTTCGATCTCTGCTTTATCTTTTAGAAAGCTTTCTGAGATCATTCATTCATCCCTCTATCATCTTGCTGTAAGTGCTCTCTACATTGATCCCATTGTGTGACACAAATTATTGAATAAACTTTGCATGCTTGATTGAATCCTACAATATATGTGAACCCACACTCCTTGATCGCCCTATAACACAACATACCCTTAGCCGACCTTAGTGGGAGCTTTGTCATGTATCGTCTCTGCCATTGCTTAGGAAAGACCAGTATAAGTAACCGATTGGGATTTGTTTCATTACATTACTATTGGGGAATAGACATGGCTGATAATGTAAGGCATTCAATAATGAATATGATTGCATTTAGATGTAATCAATGCTGGACATTTTATTGGATAGAAATGCATTATTATTGATAGAACAGAATATGATTAGGATTGATATGACTGCATTTAGATTTCATCAATGCTGGAGATTTTATTTGATAGAATACATTTAGAATTGATTAATGCTGGATCTCTCCCTTAACAAAATACAATTGGACTTATGCTATCACTGACCTTATGCATCATAGATAGGACAAAATGAGACTAGAACTAACATAGATACATTGATGTTGATACATATGCTTCTGCATGCTGATACTTTACCATGATATAGTTTATTTGATTATGTACTCATGTAAACATTCTCAAGGCATAATGAATGAATATAAAAGAATCAGTGATAAATGCATATTCATGTGGCTATACAAAGATTGTCTGCAATGTGTTTGTAACCCTATTTGGAAGGGCGAATCATGAGTGAAGTGGTTTGCCTAAAAACCCCACCTAAGATTCTGCCCCACAGGCCTGAGGCAATGGTTGGGCCATGGAGGGGTGGGCGTCCCACCTAAGATTCTGCCTGACAGGCCCGAGGCAAGGGTTGGGCAATGGAAGGGTGGTAGGCCTTAGGACACTTTGGACTCTATGGTTCCCCTCCCCTAATAGGACGAGTGTCTTCCGAGGTTGGAGTATGCAGGTACTAAGCCACTAGGCAAGAAGGATTGTGATGAACAACCTCTTGAGCTTGGCATGAGGGCTTCAGGGCAGATCCACCTATGGCACTCCTCATCTGTCTGCATAATTGCATTATGATTATGTCTTATTTGGGTACTAGATATTAATGCTAACATTTAGATATGTGGAAATGTATGCATATGGTGAATGCAGGTATTAGTCCAAGGTTACCCTATTGCAGAAGGCCATCCGGTAGGGAGATAGAAACCCAAATCCCCTAACCAATAAACAACTTTTAGAACAAGACAGGTAAGGGACATTACATAACCATTCTAGGAAACAAGTGATTATTACATCACTCCACTTGATTGATGCTACTTGAAGCACATTATTATTATGATTACAAGGCTAACTTTGATGGCTTCCATAAAATCTGCTGACTACAGAATGACTTAGTCTCTGGTAAACTATCACTTAAAACAGGTCAATCTGTGTGATCCTTTGATTCTTGGAACCATTTGTGAGCCAAGGCAGATAATTTTAATATTCTATGTGTCCAAATTCCAAGCAATCAAATCTCTTTTTGATCCTCCTTGTTCCACTCTAGTGCCTTCTCTCCCTGACTTGCAACAACCATTTCCATTGGAGATTGATGGCCCCCAATTTGCCATAGTTGTGGTACTTATGTAAGAGGGGCATCTGTTGACTTATCATACAAAGGACTAGTCACAAGCCAATATAATTATGGATTTCAACCTTTGGTGCCTTATGAACTGTTGGTGTATCTTCCAGCTCTAGATATGCACCACCAACGAAAGGTGCACGACAAAGCTGTTCCCTTTGTGCAGACTTGGGCCAAGCTTCATGCTCAGATTCAAAACATTCTCTATAGTAGAAATGGGATGAATTCAAGGCTGCATGACTCTCCTATTTATATCAGCCAACTTGGTGACCATGTTTGGCTTTATTTGGATGATAAGGGATTTCAGAACTAACATCACAAGCTGAAACCCTTCAGGTATGGGCATTACACTATTCTGCAAGCATTTGGATCCATTGCTCTTTGCTTAGGTCTTCTAGTTAATTTTGACATCCATGTTGTTGATGTGAGCCAGCTGGAGGAATATGCTGATGCTGTTGAATATTCCCTGCAACCTGCTGACTGTTGCTGATGTCTACAGATCTGTGACAATGTACAGACTGTACGAATTTCGTGCAAATGTACAAAAAAACTTTTGGTACCCTCGGGACAAAGTGTCCGATTTTGATGATGTGAAATGCAATCTTTAGGTTTTCGGGCATTCAGAATGTGATGGTAGGGTCAGATTTGTCCCAAATTGCTTTGAAAAATTAGCTACCTCCTAGATTTAGCAACTTTACCCTACTTGAAATCCTTGTAGATCTGACAAAACATAACGAAATTTGACGAAATGAAATACAAACTTGACTTTCTTTGACGCCCTAGATTCAACCGTGAGGTCCTTGAAACCCCAAAATGCACCAATAAAAATCTTCAAGCCAAGATGTTTCCCTCAGATCTGGGAAGTAATCTGCAACATTGAAGCTCTCATACCATGTGGGAGTTAATGGTGAACTCCCAACACTCTAGGAATATTTGTGAGACCAAAATATGTTCCACAAGAGAGAAAGTGACAAGAATAGCTTGCTTGATTATGGATGCAAGATTGATTCAATATCTACATGAGAGGCCTTGCTTATAGAGGCAAGGTGAGAGATAGGATTAGACAAGATTGTGACATGTGTCTTAATCCTATGTTATGAGACAACTAACTTGACAAAAAGTAAAAAAGATAAGATATGATAAGATCTTATCTAGACAACTAAGACTTCTAGAAGGTCACCTAGGATCTAAGTAAACTAAACATGTGAGTAAGTCCACCTACTAGGAATTAGCTAGGTATGAGAACTTATTCACTCCAACACTAAGACTACAAAGGCTTCTTCTCAAAGGGAGATGCTCACCTCCATAGTGGTGGGTCACTTTCGTGTTGGAAAAGCAATGGCTCATTCACAAAGGTATGTGTTTTGGACTAAAATATAGTAAGAAGTAGCAAGGTTTGTTAGAGGTTGCAAGTAATGTTGCACTAGAAAATCTAAAGCAAAGAAAGGAATGTATCTGCCCGTTTCTATCCCCACAAGGCTATGGGAATACATTTCTATGGACTTTGTAGGAGGATTACCTTTGAGTAGGCATGGGAATGATTAGTATTTTGCAATAGTACATAGATTCAACAAAATGTGCATACTAACTCCATACAAAAAGACTCACAGGAAAAGAAGTTGCTGAAATGTTCTTCATTGATGCATGGGTTCACTTTGGGCTTTCCAAGTCCATTGTTTCAGATAGAGCTACAAGATTTGTTGGAAACTTTTGGTCCACTTTGTGAAGCATGATGGACACAAGGCTAAAAAAGTGTATTGCTTTTCACACACAAATGGATGGACAGGCTGAGGTGGTCACAAGACCTTGTTCGCAAGGGATAAAATAGCAAGTGCCCCAAGAATTGGGATTAATCTCTTCCCTTCATTCAACACTCTTTTAATAGAGCAATTCATTCTTCTATTAATCAATTACCTTTTGAGACATGCTTTTGGTATTTTCTATCAAGTCCACTTGATGTAGCTTTGGAACAGCAAGAATATCCAATAGGATAAGATGTAGGATGGCCAAAAATAAAAATTTGTTGAGAAGATTAGGCATATCCAACTCAAAGTACAAAAGCAATTGGAGAAGACCCAAAATTTGTACAAAGACATGACCAGCGTAGGAAGGAACATAAACTCAAGATGGGAGATCGAGTGTGGCTTTTCTTAGGCAAGGAAAGATTATGGGGACAAGCCAAGAAACTAAGTCACTTAGATATGAATCTTTCACTATTCTAGAGGCCATGGGTGAAAATGCTTTTAGAATTGATCCACCCACTTTAGTGAAATGCATTTAATTGTAAATTGTGAACACTTACATTTTTATGAGCCTTCTATGTTGGATGAAGAAGAGGAACATGCACTATCTTCTTTGGAAGATTTGGGTGTTGATGGAAAAGACAAACTTTTAGAGGATGTGATATTGTAAATAAAAACAAGGGAAATAAAAAGCAGGGTACTAAAGTCTTTGAAAGTGGGAATTACAGGCCAAAAGTGAACCAAGCAAAATGATACTCCAAAGAAAGAGTGGGTGATCTCTTCCCCCACTTAGAGTGTCATTATGTTTGTGTGGAACCAAAAGCCTCCCTAAGAAGGGAAATGGGATGAAAATGGATGTAAAATTGAAGTAAGCTGATTTCAGGAAAATGACAGAAACAATGACTCACAAAAAGGGTAGGTACGAGTCCACACTTTTCAGGTTGAAGCCACACTTTTTGTGTTGAACCTGCATAGGATGGAGCCACATTGGCAGATTTGAGCTATGACTATTGAAAACTCAGAAGTGAAATTGTCCTTTCCACTTCCAACTTTCAAAGGGTTCTTCTAGGGCTTGGGAGTTCTTCAACATCACCAACAATTATGAATATGTTTTGGCATGAGACGAAAGATTTGAGTGTAGTGTTGAGGAGAAATAGAAGAATTCAGCTGTTCATAATTTGTAGATGCTTGCTCTTTTGATAAATTCCAAGAAAAGGTAGATGAGCAATTGCTGCTATCAAGCTGATTTTCCCCTCACGAGGAATAGAGGGTAAAATTCTGAGTTATTTGTGTTGAATCATTTATTCTCCAACATGTTTATTTCTGATTTTTAACAACATTCATGCCTCTTTAATACAATTTTTTGTTGGAGCAATTAAAACAATAGATTTGATTTGTGGTTCTTGATTCATTGGGTGCTTGGGTCTCTTCTTCAAAGGTGCAAACCGGGCTTTGGTCCTATGATGGACGACTTTAGGAGGTTCCCCATTTGGGTTAGGCTGCCTATTCTTCCATTGGAGTACTGGGATGATGAAGTAGTGATGGATATTGCAAACTCTTTCAGGCAACTCATCACCATTGACCTAGTGATTCGTTCTTGGTAGATTAGCCTATTATTTGGCCCTCGTAGGCTAATGCAGTTGGTTAGAGGGTCCTGTTTGGCAGTTACCTGAGTGTTTTCTTCTCTAGAGCTTAGTTGGGTTCAGGATTGGCTTTCGTTTGGTGATTCAGGACTCAGTTTCACACACTTACTATTTATAGTAAGTCATCTAGCCAGTGGAGTCCAGTGTTTCTATATATAGTAAAGCACCTGGGCATGTGGTGAGTTCAGTGTTGATCCCAGTTTTCAGTTGGCCTAGCGAAATAAGGATTAATGTGCAAGTTATATGATTTAATTATTATTAAATGTGACTTTAATAATAATTAATCATTAAAAGCATATCATAAAGTTATATTATAACTTTATGTCTAAAGGGGGCCATTTAATGACTTAAAGTGCATTAAATGATTAATTAAATGGGCGCCCACTTTGAGGAAATATTCAATAAAGTTTAAGTGCACATTTAATATTATATTTAAATGAATTGAAAAGAACTTTCTAGAGGATCGACCTCTTCATGAGAGAATATAAAAAGGGATCAACCAAAGCTATTAATGATTCATTCAATCATATTACTCTTATGTCTTTTGGTGATTTGCTGTGGTGAAGAAGAAACCTAGGGTTTCTGCAACTTATGCAATTTTGAGGCTTTGGAGAACGAAGTATCTTCATTGTGACAGCTTCCTGAGGTGGTGAAATATCTTCTGAAGGTTGCTCTTTGAGTTGGCTGTATCCAGCAGTCAAATTTGTGCTATCATTAGAGAATATTTTCAGTTGTTTTTGTTGGGTAATATTGAGTATCAATTTCAGTCATTGTGGGACGATCCTATGATCAGATTGTGTGAGCAATATAAAGGAGAAATTGTGGCATCTTGTGTTGGGAGTTTGCAGCATTTTAGCATTACTTGGAGCGCTGCATTGGGTGAAGAAATCGTGGATTTCTAGCTGCAATATACTATCTGTTTTGAAGTCCGCTTCTATAGTTTGAGGGAAGGATTTATTACCTCTGAAGACATTCGATTTTGACAATTACTTCCCAGAAATTCGTGGCTTCCTCTTGGGCACTCAGTCACAGCCTGTGAAGGACAAATTGGATCTTATTTTGTAACCAGCCTGGGCGCACCCTTGGCAGGTTTGATTTTTGTGTGTTGGCTGCAAGTAAAGTTTGATATTGATTGGAAAAGTGACGCCCAGCAACAAGACAGAGGATCGCTGTCAGCAAGGTCAAGAAAGAGTGGGGTTTTTGGAAAGAATTCGAGTTATTCCATGTTGCTGCATCTACCTCAGTTGGCGTCCACCAGGTTCTTTATATTTGTCTTCATCATTTGCATTGTTTAGGGTCTCTGGTCTGTAGAAGCTAGATCACTGGCATAGGCAGCTTTATATGAATGTAATCTTTGCATACATCACATGAAGTCAGATATCTTAGTTTTGCAGTCCCATTGCATCTGGAATAGTAAATCATTCGTAGATACATTTATGACAAAATGTTTTAACAGCTGTAGATGCATAACGGCTACCTTATTCTATAAGTAGGTTGCATTGAAAATATTTGATAAAGTCTAGTTGCTATAGATGCATACTAGTTGGCATACCAAGTGTTTGCTAAAATCCCTATTAGCTGTAGGTATCAATTTCATGCATTTCCAGTCATCCTTGGTCATTGAAAATCCAAAAAGAAGAATTGCATTGTGTTCTCAGATTTATTAGTCATTAGATCATTTGTTTAGAAGCTTTTAACATCTATGCAATTAACTCATATCTTGAAAACACAAAAAGAATTCAAATACAGCAGTTGAATGGTTGGCAAGTAAACTGTTTGACAAAATTCCTATCAACAAAATCAGTCATTCAAGGGCAGATTTGGCGAGGCTTCCTAGAAATGTTGATGTGGGTAAGGAGCTTTCATCTTCTATCTCCTTGTCTTCGAGGTTTAGTGTTTGGAAATGGAGGATTGAGTTTGAGATGGCCTTGAATGTTTGTCAATTATGCCCCACTTGACTGCTGCTTGCCTTGACAATAGGAGAAACTTGAGGGCTGTGGTGATGAGGGAATGAAGTAAGGTGGTGTTAGCTCCCCTTCAAATGGAGATTGAGACCTCTCCATTGGAGCTTATTGATGAGAAGAGCATGAGGGTGCTTGATGGAGAGGAGGTTATTTGTAATGAAGTCAGGGATAGCACTTCTCTACAGCCTATTCTACCATCTCCTAACAGTCCATGCAGTTAAAAAGGAATAATGGATCTCTGATTTGGTAACTCGGTGAAAAGAACTACAATAAGTACTCAAACCTCTCTTGTGTTTTTTGGTTTAAACCGCTTGACTAGTCTCTTGGGTGGGACTCACTTGTTTTGATTCTATGATGTTCATTGTAAGTTCTGCCTATGTTTTGCAGGTTTTTTGTTTGTTGTTTTGTGGTCGCTTTGTGGAGCTTCTTTGCTCCTTCTAGTCTAGCTTCTATAAAAGGGTTTGGGCCAAAGTTGCATGGACTCAGATACAAATACAAATACAGATAAAGATA
>VDFB02298577.1:0-29858 GCA_007258455.2 Sequoia sempervirens
GACAAAGCCCCCCTAGGAATGAATCAGATTTGTTTTTATTAAAATATTTACTTTGCTTCAAGGCTAAGGTGCCTAGCCCAAGTCGTCCCAAAGAGGATCAGATTTGCTTAAATAAAATATTCAATATCTTCTTGACCAAGTTTCCCTAGACCGCCCTAGGAAGATCTGATTGCCTTTTGAGCATTATAAAATTCTAATTTGGAAGCTTCCTTGAGCCACCCTAGGAAGAGATCAGATTGGATCTTTAAAATATTATATTTTGGTTGCTTCTCCCTTAAGCCTTCAAAACCGCCATAGGAAGGGGAAACTACTAGAAGCTGATCAGATTTAATGAGGTTGACTCACCTCCTTGTTTGCTTGTCCTCCTTGTTTGCTTGGTCTTGCAAATAGACCTCCTTGCCTACTTTGACTTGAAGTAGACCTTCTTGCTTGCTTTGACCAGCAAGTAGACCTCCTTGCTTGCTTTGACCTCCTTGTGTGCTTTGACTTACATGTGGAAAATAAGATCAGCATTATCCTTTGCTTGGATGAAGGGTAATTCTCTCTTAATTCTCTAAACACACCCTTCAAAACCGCCATAGGAAGGGGAAACTACTAGAAGCTGATTAGATTTGATGAGGTCGACTCACCTCCTTGTTTGCTTGGTCTTGCAAATAGACCTCCTTGCCTGCTTTGACTTGAAGTAGACCTTCTTGCTCCTTGTTTGCTTGGTCTTGCAAATAGACCTCCTTGCCTGCTTTGACTTGAAGTAGACCTTCTTGCTTGCTTTGACCAGCAAGTAGACCTCCTTGCTTGCTTTGACCTCCTTGTGTGCTTTGATTTACAAGTGGAAAATAAGATCAGCGTTATGCTTTGCTTGGATTAAGGGTAATTCTCTCTTAATTCTCTAAACACACCCTACCAAAATTTGATCCTCATGGACAAAATTCATTAACTTTTCATGCCTTCTAACCCACGGGAATGCTGGATGGGCTAGAATCAAGCCACCATGATGTCACTCCAAGAGTGGGGACATTACAAACATACCCGATAGTCCCAGTAGTGCTGGAACAATTGAATAGTCAACAGAGGGCCTGATTTGTATATCATCACTCATATATGAATAGCCGTTGCCTAAGCATTTCCTACATTATCAACTGAGAATTGTATTAAAAAAGATATGGGCGGTAGATTAATTATCAATAGAAATCGATCATACTGTCAATAAGCAATGACCATTACTAATATAATAATAATTGTCAGTAATATCAACTTGTTAAGGAGAATGGGTGAGAAAGGGAATAAGAGAAGTCTTTAAGACGTAATCATTCTTAAAACCATTTTAAAGGGATGTGATTAGTTAAAGGGAAAATACGTATGTGAGGAGATACAACTCCTCACATCAAGCCTCCTCTAAAGACATATATAGGAGATCAAAACCTGACCTAAGGGAGAAGAAGGCAATGACAGAGATAAATATGTAGTTTGGAAAAAGCAGAGAAAGACGTAGCAACAGGAATACAAGCGATCCAGTGAACCAAGGTGAATTCTTTTCTCATAGCCATTAATATTCAGTCTATCCCAGATTCGACATAATGATATTTTTTTGCAGAAACATAAATCTGTCAATGCATTATTTCGATCTTTGCTTTATCTTTTAGAAAGCTTTCTGAGATCATTCATTCATCCCTCTATCATCTTGCTGTAAGTGCTCTCTACATTGATCCCATTGTGTGACACAAATTATTGAATAAACTTTGCATGCTTGATTGAATCCTACAATATATGTGAACCCACACTCCTTGATCGCCCTATAACACAACATACCCTTAGCCAACCTTAGTGGGAGCTTTGTCATGTATCGTCTCTGCCATTGCTTAGGAAAGACCAGTATAAGTAACCGATTAGGATTTGTTTCATTACATTACTATTGGGGAATAGACATGGCTGATAATGTAAGGCATTCAATAATGAATATGATTGCATTTAGATGTAATCAATGCTGGACATTTTATTGGATAGAAATGCATTATTATTGATAGAACAGAATATGATTAGGATTGATATGACTGCATTTAGATTTCATCAATGCTGGAGATTTTATTTGATAGAATACATTTAGAATTGATTAATGCTGGATCTCTCCCTTAACAAAATACAATTGGACTTATGCTATCACTGACCTTATGCATCATAGATAGGACAAAATGAGACTAGAACTAACATAGATACATTGATGTTGATACATATGCTTCTGCATGCTGATACTTTACCATGATATAGTTTATTTGATTATGTACTCATGTAAACATTCTCAAGGCATAATGAATGAATATAAAAGAATCAGTGATAAATGCATATTCATGTGGCTATACAAAGATTGTCTGCAATGTGTTTGTAACCCTATTTGGAAGGGCGAATCATGAGTGAAGTGGTTTGCCTAAAAACCCCACCTAAGATTCTGCCCCACAGGCCTGAGGCAATGGTTGGGCCATGGAGGGGTGGGCGTCCCACCTAAGATTCTGCCTGACAGGCCCGAGGCAAGGGTTGGGCAATGGAAGGGTGGTAGGCCTTAGGACACTTTGGACTCTATGGTTCCCCTCCCCTAATAGGACAAGTGTCTTCCGAGGTTGGAATATGCAGGTACTAAGCCACTAGGCAAGAAGGATTGTGATGAACAACCTCTTGAGCTTGGCATGAGGGCTTCAAGGCAGATCCACCTATGGCACTCCTCATCTGTCTGCATAATTGCATTATGATTATGTCTTATTTGGGTACTATATATTAATGCTAACATTTAGATATGTGGAAATGTATGCATATGGTGAATGCAGGTATTAGTCCAAGGTTACCCTATTGCAGAAGGCCATCCGGTAGGGAGATAGAAACCCAAATTTCCTAGCCAATAAACAACTTTTAGAACAAGACAGCTAAGGGACATTACATAACCATTCTAGGAAACAAGTGATTATTACATCACTCCACTTGATTGATGCTACTTGAAGCACATTATTATTATGATTACAAGGCTAACTTTGATGGCTTCCATAAAATCTGCTGACTACAGAATGACTTAGTCTCTGGTAAACTATCACTTAAAACAAGTCAATCTGTGTGATCCTTTGATTCTTGGAACCATTTGTGAGCCAAGGCAGATAATTTTAATATTCTATGTGTCCAAATTCCAAGCAATCAAATCTCTTTTTGATCCTCCTTGTTCCACTCTAGTGCCTTCTCTCCCTGACTTGCAACAACCATTTCCATTGGAGATTGATGGTCCCCAATTTGCCATAGGTGTGGTACTTATGTAAGAGGGGCATCTGTTGACTTATCATACAAAGGACTAGTCACAAGCCAATATAATTATGGATTTCAACCTTTGGTGCCTTATGAACTGTTGGTGTATCTTCCAGCTCTAGATATGCACCACCAACGAAAGGTGCACGACAAAGCTGTTCCCTTTGTGCAGACTTGGGCCAAGCTTCATGCTCAGATTCAAAACATTCTCTATAGTAGAAATGGGATGAATTCAAGGCTGCATGACTCTCCTATTTATATCAGCCAAGTTGGTGACCATGTTTGGCTTTATTTGGATGATAAGGGATTTCAGAACTAACATCACAAGCTGAAACCCTTCAGGTATGGGCATTACACTATTCTGCAAGCATTTGGATCCATTGCTCTTTGCTTAGGTCTTCTAGTTAATTTTGACATCCATGTTGTTGATGTGAGCCAGCTGGAGGAATATGCTGATGCTGTTGAATATTCCCTGCAACCTGCTGACTGTTGCTGATGTCTACAGATCTGTGACAATGTACAGACTGTACAAATTTCGTGCAAATGTACAAAAAAACTTTTGGTACCCTCGGGACAAAGTGTCCGATTTTGATGATGTGACATGCAATCTTTAGGTTTTCGGGCATTCAGAATGTGATGGTAGGGTCAGATTTGGCCCAAATTGCTTTGAAAAATTAGCTACCTCCTAGATTTAGCAACTTTACCCTACTTGAAATCCTTGTAGATCTGACAAAACATAACGAAATTTGATGAAATGAAATACAAACTTGACTTTCTTTGACGCCCTGGATTCAACCGTGAGGTCCTTGAAACCCCAAAATGCACCAATAAAAATCTTCAAGCCAAGATGTTTCCCTCAGATCTGGGAAGTAATCTGCAACATTGAAGCTCTAATACCATGTGGGAGTTAATGGTGAACTCCCAACACTCTAGGAATATCTGTGAGACCAAAATATGTTCCACAAGAGAGAAAGTGACAAGAATAGCTTGCTTGATTATGGATGCAAGATTGATTCAATATCTACATGAGAGGCCTTGCTTATAGAGGCAAGGTGAGAGATAGGATTAGACAAGATTGTGACATGTGTCTTAATCCTATGTTATGAGACAACTAACTTGACAAAAAGTAAAAAAGATAAGATATGATAAGATCTTATCTAGACAACTAAGACTTCTAGAAGGTCACCTAGGATCTAAGTAAACTAAACATGTGAGTAAGTCCGCCTACTAGGAATTAGCTAGGTATGAGAACTTATTCACTCCAACACTAAGACTACCAAGGCTTCTTCTCAAAGGGAGATGCTCACCTCCATAGTGGTGGGTCACTTTCGTGTTGGAAAAGCAATGGCTCATTCACAAAGGTATGTGTTTTGGACTAAAATATAGTAAGAAGTAGCAAGGTTTGTTAGAGGTTGCAAGTAATGTTGCACTAGAAAATCTAAAGCAAAGAAAGGAATGTATCTGCCCGTTTCTATCCCCACAAGGCTATGGGAATACATTTCTATGGACTTTGTAGGAGGATTACCTTTGAGTAGGCATGGGAATGATTAGTATTTTGCAATAGTACATAGATTCAACAAAATGTGCATACTAACTCCATACAAAAAGACTCACAGGAAAAGAAGTTGCTGAAATGTTCTTCATTGATGCATGGGTTCACTTTGGGCTTTCCAAGTCCATTGTTTCAGATAGAGCTACAAGATTTGTTGGAAACTTTTGGTCCACTTTGTGAAGCATGATGGACACAAGGCTAAAAAAGTGTATTGCTTTTCACACACAAATGGATGGACAGGCTGAGGTGGTCACAAGACCTTGTTCGCAAGGGATAAAATAGCAAGTGCCCCAAGAATTGGGATTAATCTCTTCCCTTCATTCAACACTCTTTTAATAGAGCAATTCATTCTTCTATTAATCAATTACCTTTTGAGACATGCTTTTGGTATTTTCTATCAAGTCCACTTGATGTAGCTTTGGAACAGCAAGAATATCCAATAGGATAAGATGTAGGATGGCCAAAAATAAAAATTTGTCGAGAAGATTAGGCATATCCAACTCAAAGTACAAAATCAATTGGAGAAGACCCAAAATTTGTACAAAGACATGACCAGCGTAGGAAGGAACATAAACTCAAGATGGGAGATCGAGTGTGGCTTTTCTTAGGCAAGGAAAGATTATGGGGACAAGCCAAGAAACTAAGTCACTTAGATATGAATCTTTCACTATTCTAGAGGCCATGGGTGAAAATGCTTTTAGAATTGATCTACCCACTTTAGTGAAATGCATTTAATTGTAAATTGTGAACACTTACATTTTTATGAGCCTTCTACGTTGGATGAAGAAGAGGAACATGCACTATCTTCTGTGGAAGATTTGGGTGTTGATGGAAAAGACAAACTTTTAGAGGATGTGATATTGTAAATAAAAACAAGGAAAATGAAAAACAGGGTACTAAAGTCTTTGAAAGTGGGAATTACAGGCCAAAAGTGAACCAAGCAAAATGATACTCCAAAGAAAGATTGGGTGATCTCTTCCCCCACTTAGAGTGTCATTATGTTTGTGTGGAACCAAAAGCCTCCCTAAGAAGGGAGATGGGATGAAAATGGATGTAAAATTGAAGTAAGCTGATTTCAGGAAAATGACAGAAACAATGACTCACAAAAAGAGTAGGTACGAGTCCACACTTTTCAGGTTGAAGCCATACTTTTTGTGTTGAACCTGCATAGGATGGAGCCACATTGGCAGATTTGAGCTATGACTATTGAAAACTCAGAAGTGAAATTGTCCTTTCCACTTCCAACTTTCAAAGGGTTCTTCTAGGGCTTGGGAGTTCTTCAACATCACCAACAATTGTGAATATGTTTTGGCATGAGACGAAAGATTTGAGTGTAGTGTTGAGGAGAAATAGAAGAATTCAGCTGTTCATAATTTGTAGATGCTTGTTCTTTTGATAAATTCCATGAAAAGGTAGACGAGCAATTGCTGCTATCAAGCTGATTTTCCCCTCACGAGGAATAGAGGGTAAAATTCTGAGTTATTTGTGTCGAATCATTTATTCTCCAACATGTTTATTTCTGATTTTTAACAACATTCATGCCTCTTTAATACAATTTTTTGTTGGAGCAATTAGAACAATAGATTTGATTTGTGGTTCTTGATTCATTGGGTGCTTGGGTCTCTTCTTCAAAGGTGCAAACCGGGCTTTGGTCCTATGATGGAGGACTTTAGGAGGTTCCCCATTTGGGTTAGGCTGCCTGTTCTTCCATTGGAGTACTGGGATGATGAGGTAGTGATGGATATTGCAAACTCTTTCAGGCAACTCATCACCATTGACCTAGTGATTCGTTCTTGGTAGATTAGCCTATTATTTGGCCCTCGTAGGCTAATGTAGTTGGTTAGAGGGTCCTGTTTGGCAGTTACCTGAGTGTTTTCTTCTCTAGAGCTTAGTTGGGTTCAGGATTGGCTTTCGTTTGGTGATTCAGGATTCAGTTTCACACACTTACTATTTATAGTAAGTCATCTAGCTAGTGGAGTCTAGTGTTTCTATATATAGTAAAGCACCTGGGCATGTGGCGAGTTCAGTGTTGATCCCAGTTTTCAGTTGGCCTAGCGAAATAAGGATTAATGTGCAAGTTATATGATTTAATTATTATTAAAGGTGACTTTAATAATAATTAATCATTAAAAGCATATCATAAAGTTATATTATAACTTTATGTCTAAAGGGGGCCATTTAATGACTTAAAGTACATTAAATGATTAATTAAATGGGCGCCCACTTTGAGGAAATATTCAATAAAGTTTAAGTGCACATTTAATATTATATTTAAATGAATTGAAAAGAACTTTCTAGAGGATCGACCTCTTCATGAGAGAATATAAAAAGGGATCAACCAAAGCTATTAATGATTCATTCAATCATATTACTCTTATGTCTTTTGGTGATTTGCTGTGGTGAAGAAGAAACCTAGGGTTTCTGCAACTTATGCAATTTTGAGGCTTTGGAGAACGAAGTATCTTCATTGTGACAGCTTCCTGAGGTGGTGAAATATCTTCTGAAGGTTGCTCTTTGAGTTGGCTGTATCCAGCAGTCAAATTTGTGCTATCATTAGAGAATATTTTCAGTTGTTTTTGTTGGGTAATATTGAGTATCAATTTCAGTCATTGTGGGACGATCCTATGATCAGATTGTGTGAGCAATATAAAGGAGAAATTGTGGCATCTTGTGTTGGGAGTTTGCAGCATTTTAGCATTACTTGGAGCGCTGCATTGGGTGAAGAAATCGTGGATTTCTAGCTGCAATATACTATCTGTTTTGAAGTCCGCTTCTACAGTTTGAGGGAAGGATTTATTACCTCTGAAGACATTCGATTTTGACAATTACTTCCCAGAAATTCGTGGCTTCCTCTTGGGCACTCAGTCACAGCATGTGAAGGACAAATTGGATCTTATTTTGTAACCAGCCTGGGCGCACCCTTGGCAGGTTTGATTTTTGTGTGTTGGCTGCAAGTAAAGTTTGATATTGATTGGAAAAGTGACGCCCAGCAACAAGACAGAGGATCGCTGTCAGCAAGGTCAAGAAAGAGTGGGGTTTTTGGAAAGAATTCGAGTTATTCCATGTTGCTGCATCTACCTCAGTTGGCGTCCACCAGGTTCTTTATATTTGTCTTCATCATTTGCATTGTTTAGGGTCTCTGGTCTGTAGAAGCTAGATCACTGGCATAGGCAGCTTTATATGAATGTAATCTTTGCATACATCACATGAAGTCAGATATCTTAGTTTTGCAGTCCCATTGCATCTGGAATAGTAAATCATTCGTAGATACATTTATGACAAAATGTTTTAACAGCTGTAGATGCATAACGGCTACCTTATTCTATAAGTAGGTTGCATTGAAAATATTTGATAAAGTCTAGTTGCTATAGATGCATACTAGTTGGCATACCAAGTGTTTGCTAAAATCCCTATTAGCTGTAGGTATCAATTTCATGCATTTCCAGTCATCCTTGGTCATTGAAAATCCAAAAAGAAGAATTGCATTGTGTTCTCAGATTTATTAGAGTCATTAGATCATTTGTTTAGAAGCTTTTAACATCTATGCAATTAACTCATATCTTGAAAACACAAAAAGAATTCAAATACAGCAGTTGAATGGTTGGCAAGTAAACTGTTTGACAAAATTCCTATCAACAAAATCAGTCATTCAAGGGCAGATTTGGCGAGGCTTCTTAGAAATGTTGATGTGGGTAAGGAGCTTTCATCTTCTATCTCCTTGTCTTCGAGGTTTAGTGTTTGGAAATGGAGGATTGAGTTTGAGATGGCCTTGAATGTTTGTCAATTATGCCCCGCTTGACTGCTGCTTGCCTTGACAATAGGAGAAACTTGAGGGCTGTGGTGATGAGGGAATGAAGTAAGGTGGTGTTAGCTCCCCTTCAAATGGAGATTGAGACCTCTCCATTGGAGCTTATTGATGAGAAGAGCATGAGGGTGCTTGATGGAGAGGAGGTTATTTGTAATGAAGTCAGGGATAGCACTTCTCTACAGCCTATTCTACCATCTCCTAACAGTCCATGCAGTTAAAAAGGAATAATGGATCTCTGATTTGGTAACTCGGTGAAAAGAACTACAATAAGTACTCAAACCTCTCTTGTGTTTTTTGGTTTAAACCGCTTGACTAGTCTCTTGGGTGGGACTCACTTGTTTTGATTCTATGATGTTCATTGTAAGTTCTGCCTATGTTTTGCAGGTTTTTTGTTTGTTGTTTTGTGGTTGCTTTGTGGAGCTTCTTTGCTCCTTCTAGTCTAGCTTCTATAAAAGGGTTTGGGCCAAAGTTGCATGGACTCAGATACAAATACAGATACAGATACAGATACGACCATTTTTTAAGATCCCCAATATGGATACGGTTGGATATGACATTCATAAAAAACACATACATATATATTTTCTAAGTTATTAGAGGAGATTTCATTACTTTAAAAGCAAATAAACAAATATAAATTAAAATAATATGAAAATTTATATATTAATAATTTAGTTAAAAATAAACAATTAAATATATATTAATAAATTTTATTTATATTTAAAGAATAAGTTTTAATTTTAAAAAAATCTCTAACATTTAAACAAACATAATATAAATATTAAAAATAATTATAAAATTATAAACAATTAAGTTTTTAAAATCTATAAAAATCAAAACACCTAAAAAATAGTAGAGTTGCAATGGAAGAAGACTGAGAAAAATGGGTCATTGGAATAGAAAAATGTTTCATTCGTCTTCCTCATTTGGTGTAGGTTTTGTTTACACAAAAAAAATATTGCACAATTGAAGTCTTTTAAGATTAAGTTTAGGAAGATTCACGTGATAGTTGCCGGGAGACGTAGGGTACTGGTACTGGTACGGGGACGGGGACGCCAATCAAATTAGGGTATGTGAGTTAAATGAATAAGGAGATGGCTATTTTATATGTAAATGATTCACCGGAAATTTTGGGTACGGGGATTGGTACGTTGTCTATGTTCCCAAAATGGAGTTTCCCGGCAACTATATTCACGTCATATTTTTTGAAAATCAAATCACATAGTATCCGTGCACGGCTGGAAAGTCAAAGGTTTTTTGGGCGCGTATGAGTATGGTATCCAACGTGTATCTGCAGTGTATCGTACATGTATTGGATATGGGGATATGCGTGCTTGGGGAGGGGCAGGGGCGTATTTGGCTACTCTGGTTTGGATCATTTCAAAAACTCACCTGTACCTATAATATCAAAAATATTTATGGTTCTTAAATGATACACTAAGTTGGGAGTGTTGTACCCAAAACAAATTTTTGCTTCACTAAGGCATTTTGCTTAATTGAGTCTTAATCTTGTTAAAGTGTTGTCAAATGGTGGGTTTTGGGGTTTTCAAATATGGAGTTGGTGTCAGTGTCATGTTTGTCTGTTGCTGAAAGATTTAAGAAAAGTGAAAATCGAAGGAAAATCATCAAAATTTTCTTTCTCTGGAGAGGAAGCACATTTTCAAATGGGCGCCCTATCTTTAGGGGCCGGATCACATTTTTAGGGTTTGTCACCTCCAGCAGGACATTCGTCCGGCATCACGTCGGCTTAGCGGTGAGCTATCAAGCCTGTCAAGCGGACACTGTTTGAGCAAGTTGTGGCGGATACGCGAAAACAAGGCCGAGTTCACGAAATGGCTAAATCGGAATGAAAGAGCAACTTTTGAAAGGGCTCTTGTTTTCACCCTCGGATGGCGTTTTACGGGAAATGTGCGCTGCGGTATCGTCGAGCGAAGTCGACTCGCGTGAACCTGAGATCCAGTCCTGAAAGTTGATAAATTAGAAGTTATGAAGGATTTGTTTTTCCCTTCGTACGAAATGCGGAAGTTGAAATTTGACTAAGTCTGAGAAAAAGCGCAGCTTTTGGAAAAGGCGCTTGGATTTTTGAGCCTTCAGATGTCAGTTTTATGATGTGTAGTCTCAAGATATCTTTTGATCAGTTTTTACCAAGCTTTACAATGCACCTGTCAGCTAGCCAATCGGAGAAGTCAGTCAATCAGTGTCAGAGGATGAACAGAGGTCCCGGCAGAGGTTTTAGCTTAAATTTTCATGAAATTTGGCTAAGTCTGGAATTCGCTTGAGAGTTCAAAGTTGAATTTTCGAAAGTGAGTTGAATGGACGCCTTAACTGGAGTTCTGACTGCAGTTAGACTGAACGTTTTTTGGGTTGTTATCTTCAGTTCATATATTGGCATGTGGAGTGATCTTTTAGTTTGCATGTTGAGTTAACTAGTTTGCATGTTCAGTTAACTACCTTGCATGTTGAGTTAACTTGATTGCATGTTCACTTAACTGAACATTATCACTGAATGTCAACTGAAGTTTACATGCATGGCGATTTTGGTTGCAATTGTGAAGATTTTAGTGAAGATGGCGCTTCATCAAATGTCAACTAAAGTTCAAAAGGGACGAATTGAAGCATGAAGCATTATTTTGTGAAGCATGAAGCATTTTTAGTGAAGTATGGCGAATTTGAAGTTGTTAACTTCACTCATCAAAAGGGTCGCTATATTTAGTGTTTGAAAAGTGAAGCATGAATTGGTGAAGATGGCGCACTTTTCAAGGGAATGGCAACTTTAGTTCTAAAAGGGTTGCTATATTTAAATTATATTTGATTAAAGCACATGAAGTTGGCGCATTCTTGAAGGCTAACTGAAGTTCCAAAAGGCTAGCTATTTTTAGCATATTTATTGCATGAAGATGGCGAATTTCTCTTTGCAATCAACATTGTTAACTAAAGTTTTCAAAAGGGCACGCCTTAGGTTAAATTTGATGAATCCAAAGCAAGGTTGAAGATGGCGAACTTGATAAGATGGTTAACTGAAGCTAAAGTCGCATGGTTGAGTTGAACTGAAGACTAGTAAAGCAAACCCTAATGCATGACCATTTATTTAGCTTGTTCGAGTTTCAGTTAACTGTGATAAGGTCCAATTAGAAGCCAAGCGCCATTTTTCAAGCTTTAGTGCTTTATGCGAATTTCAATGATGAAAGCCTATTTATTTCAGCCTTGGCGTCCATTATTTCTTCATTTCAAACTTCGAAGTCTACATTCTTCTTGAGCGAGCAGCAAGCTAAAGGTGCTCAGTGTCGAGAATTCAGCGTTCTTCAGTAGCAAATTCAGATTGTCTGAGAGGAAGAAGATTCCGGACTTTATTTTCACTTTGCATGCAGGTTTCATGAATTCGAGAGAAAAGAGATTGTGAATTCTTGAGCGAGACAAGCAAAACTTTCTATCTTTTGTCTTATTTCTTCTATTTCTCACCTTAGGTACTTTCTTACATGCGAGGTAATTCAACACATATTCGGAATCGATCATCGGGTTCTCATATTTGGTTTGCAACAAGACCCATGTCTTAGATTTTTCGAGAAAATTGCCCGTAGCCTTCATTCACGAGCTCTGTGTTTTTCAGAGAATTTCTTTGCATGTTGGCAAAATCACATATTTTGAAAATCTAATCATACGGGTTTGTGAGGAATTCCGTTGTGCACAAAACCCATGTTCCAGATTTTCTCATGAAAAATTGCCCCAGGAAGCTCTAAAAACCCCTACAATTCTCGACTGAAGAATCTTTGCATGTTAGGCTAAACGGCGTGTTTTCGCAATTCTAACGTTGTGGGTTGTCTTAGAATCCTTTTCTAGACAAAACCCATGTCTCAGAATTTTTGGTGAAAATTATCCTCCGACAGGGTATTTTTAGCCTCACCAGGAGCCATTTTTGCTTTCCGAGAAAGTTGTCAGAAGATAGCCATGTTCACAGTCAACAGGAAAGTTTTTCAGGAGGTAGTTCAACTAGACTGAATTCAAGACCAAATCGGTCTTAATTTAGGTTTTCATCAGAGCAGCTGACAATGAAGCGTTAAGTTGCAAAAGGAATAGAGATCACTTCATTTACGGAGCCGGCCAAAGTCACTCAGATCCTGTGCCATTATCTTCGTGAAAATGGTACCTGCGCTGATCTCGAGGTTGTACAAATTGAGTTTCAGAAGCATGTTTGTGATATCTTGATGGAGGTTTTGATCGCATTTTCAGTAATTTCAGCAAGTTTCAAGAAGGTGGTTGAAGATGTTAAAGATAGCATGCATACAGTAAAAGAGGGCGACAAAGAATTGAAGAGACAGATTATTGCTTTAGACAGTATCAAAGTGCCAGATGACAGAGAAATTGATGAGTTCTTGGTCGAATGTGAAGCCAGGATTGACATGGAGTGATGCGCGGTTGGAACCTGTGATTAATTTAGGTTGAGTCACGGCAGCGGTTAACTTGACTTCGTCTTGAGTTCACTAGCGACTTAACACATGCTATCTCATCCTTGGAATTATCAACAGGAGTTAGAGGTTAGGGTTTCCGGTTAGCTGAAGGTAGTGTCCATTAACTTTGCTTTAAATAAGGGCGTGCATGCTTGCACATGGTCCATTTAGGTTATTGTCAGTTAGCGATGGTAGCTTTCCAGTTAAGCTGTATAGTTTATTTCATTAGGGTTAATTAATCTTGCATGCATTTGGTTGTAGTTAACACAAGGTGATTTTAGGGTTCCTACACCTTGATGTATATAAATAAGAGCTTTTGCTCATTTGTAATTAACTTTTGCTTGAGAGAAATATATGCTGCGCCTACCTTGCCCTCAATATTGCTCTTTTGGTATTTGTTCATGTGTCTTCGCTATTATGATTAATTGTTATGCCACATAGGGTTTCATGCAATTGTAATGGTGGATTCTTTATGTCTTGTGAATCTTTTATCATTTCAATCAAGTGTTATGCCACATAGGGTTTCGTGAGATTGTGATGATAAAATCGTTTTGTGAAGTCTTTACTACTTTCAATCAAGTGTTATGCCACATAGGGTTCCATAAGATTGGCGTGGTAAATTCCTCCCATAGTTAGATCTGTTTGAACATATTTACCATTGAGGTCAATTGTTATGCCACATAGGGTTTCAAGAGATTGAGATGATAAATCTGTTTTGTGTATCTTTACCATTGTGATCAATCGTTATGCCACATAGGGTTTCGAGAAATTACGGTGATAAATCTGTTTCGTGAATCTTTATCATTATAATCAAGGGTTATGCCACATAGGGTTTCGTGAGATTGTAATGATAAAGGCTGTTTTGTGAAGTTTTTACTATTTTGATCAAGTGTTATGCCACACAGGGTTTCATAAGATCATCTTGGTGAATTCTTAAATCTGTTTTGTGCCCAATAAGCTTGTTTAGATTGAGATGATAGTTGCGCCACCTTGCCTTCAAGTAGAGAGTCTAAACTCGTTTATCGTCCGATAGTCAATCCCTGCTCCATTTCCTCATGCTCTATTTTCTTGAGGAAACTGGATAGATTTAAAGTAGATAGCTTAGTTGTAGTTAATGATCTGCGAAACCAAAAAATCCTTAGCTGCAACGTTCTTGGTTTTCTTAACCTTGTGCCTCTTCCAGCTGAGAACAAAAAGATAGGACTTAGATTACTTTTCTTTTCATGCATTCCAGCACAGCGAGGGAGCTTCCCTCCTAATTTGAAGAGCACTCATTACGTAGTGTACATAGCTGTCCATTAAACCTGCACTCGGGTGTTAGATTTTATGCCAGAGAGTTAATAGATCAATTATTATTTTTTATCTTTATGTTTTAAGTTTCTTTTTGCTTTGTGCTTGTACTTGGCCTTATCCAGCCAGTACGGATACCTATCATCCCACATCCATGTACTCCATAGTCATACTAATGCAGAGTGTAAATATACAGTTTCAGCAGTATTCTTTTGTCGTATGCACTGATTTCTTTTAATCTCTGCATACAACAAGATGAACACTAATATGGACTCGTTTGGTTTGAACATTCAACATGTATAATTTTTTACATATTTTGAATCTCATATAGCAAGTTTACTAATTACTATTACATGAATTGAATATTTTTCTTAACCTCTTGTTATCTTTACCTAGGATAAGATAGTGGCCTGTATCAAATGTTATGTTTTATGGGCTATGCATATTATGTATGTAGCTACTAAAGTATGCAATTTACAATGGTAGATGAATTAGCTGAGAATTTATGTACCTGCCAATTGACTTGAAGAAAAAAGGCTTAGCAATAATATATATCATGACTGTATTTTATTTTCTTGCATGTTGTACTGCACACCTTTTTTAAATATGAACTCCCTACAACTTAATAGGTGATCTGCTCAGCCATGTATATTGAGGAGTAGCATTTTTACTTTTCGGATGAACGCAGATTGATGCCATCTCTGAAGCAGTTGAACAGCGGATTCAAGTTAGCGATATGGTAAAACTGATAAACTTAGTCATCCTGCTTTATTATACAGTTCTTGCTTTTTCTTTGCCTTTCATTGTATTTACTGTTCTCATTCAAAGTAAATTTGTGTGCTAAAATGCATAGCAATCTTTTGATGTCAGCCTGTTTATCACAGTGACTTTTGGGAATTTTCCATAATATTTAGTGCAAAATGGATAACTTACAGGTGTTTATCTTTGGTGGTGTGGGACCTATTCATTCTGATGTTTCATTGGCTGGAGTTGCGAAAGCCTTTGATGTTCGCTTGGTGAGATAATGTCCCATTTGGACTTTGTTATATTGAACAATTTTGTACGATTGCATTTATCAATAAATATATTTCAAGTTTTTTTGATTATCAAGACTTTCAGAATTCTTCATAAACAAGATACCAATTGTAGAATCTTTCATAGAGAAGATACCTAATCTGGTTCTTAAAATGGAAAGATATCATAGGGTAGATAATGCTTTCTTTTGCATGAATGTACACCTACATTGTAGTTTTCAGTTCTCTCTTTAGAATGCTTTATGTCGATAGTTTTCTTTAACTTATGATCATGAAAGTCATAATGAAGTGATGTATTTTGGAAAAGTTATTAGTGGATTGTGTAAAACTACCTGTTGACATGCTCTTATTCCTGTTCCCTTCCGTGACAATGGACAAGATTATCCTAATAAATATTCTTTATGTTGTTTTGCAGGCACCTGATGAGGAATTTGAAGAATATCTTAGACAGTTTGTAGGAGATGATTATGCTGGCGATCAGAATGAGGTGAGCTAAGTGAAACCATCTTACCATGTACTCAATCAACGAGCTCCTGTGTGATCACTTCTTGTTGACTGCCAAAAAGTCATGGTCTACCAAAGGACTTTTACCCATGCTAGACATTTATGTAATCAATAAATCCTTTGTTATGGGAAAGCACTTCAATTGCAAATCGCTAGCTTGAGGCTTTAAAGTTTCTAATGATCTATATATAGTATCATAGTTGAATAAAAATTAACATGTTATGTCCCAGGAATTATAAAACCATTAGGGAAACTGAAGACTTTGAAAATCAGTGACAGACATCTGCAATTGTATTACTGCAAAAAATATTCTGAGGTTTCTGTAATAATTTAACAAGCACGTGTTCAAGTTGATAACCTTATAGGCCCTTATCTGTAGGACATTTTCTGTTTGATTACTCTTTAAAAATTTCTTCTCCTTGAAAGAGGAGTGCAGCTGGTCTGTGTCCTGGAAAGTATTCAGGGGACATAATAATGCCAGCTGCTCTTACTGCTTCTTATATGCCTTAGATAATGAACTTAAGGGTGGGTGATCATTATTCTTGATATTGCATGTTACAAGCATAGTGTGTGTATGGTGTGGTAATAATGACTAGGAGTGTGGTTAGAGGAATTCCATTTCTGCTTCTCCAATTCAACCATAGAGTTTAGACATTCTTTGGTAATATTGAACTAGGGGCATGTCTTGTTTTGATAACTAAATAAAAGGAAAAGCCTAACTTTATTTAGACCTAGCCGAAAGATGGTATCTGAGGTAAAATCTCTATTTTCTTTCATTATGGTGTTGCATATAATCTTCAGAAGCATCCGCTTGGCATTTCATTAATGGTTAGAAGAAAGTCCCTTGACAGCCTAATCTCTCTGCTATTTGGTCATTTCTTTTGGTAACATGTGAGTGTAACTCTCTAGGTTTTTTGGTTAACTTTTTTTTTTCTCATTTGTTAAATCCTTGAAGTTTTGGCAGCCCTTCTGTTATGTGATGAAAATTTATGTAAAAATTTGATGTTTAACACAAGGAAATATTCATATGCATTTAATTGACCTTAATTTATAGGTTTTTAGGTTACAATGTAACTGAGACAGTTAAAACATTTTTCTAATTCATTATGTGAGATTCAAAAATGTTTAACAATGAAAGGAGCTTGACAATAATAGAGAGGTATTTTTTTCTTTTGTTCTTCAAACAAATTCCCTTGACAATTTAATCCCTCTGCCATTTGGCAAATTTTGATAATATATAAGCGTAACTAATCTCTTAAGTTTTCTGCCAACTATTTTTCCATTTCTGAAATCCATTGTTTTTGCAGCTTTTCTGGTGCATAATGAAAAATTGTATTAAAATTTGACCTCTTACAGATGAGGATATATTCATATGCATTCTAATTGATTCTAATTCTTAGGTTTCAGGTCACAAGGTGTAACTGAGGCCGTTCAGCACTGTTCTTATTCATTATGTGGGATTTAACAAAATGTTTACAATGAGAGAAATTACTCAATAATAGAGAACAATTTAACTTTCTATTCTTCTGTTCAACAAGAACAGACGTTTGACTATCCCAGGGACCCAGCTGTTCTCTCTAGACAATTCTTATTCATAAAGTCATGTTTTCTTTGGTTATTGCACCAAGCCCTTTTCCCCAAGCACTACCTGTCCTTACTTTCTTTTTATCAGATGGATAGTACGCATTGCAGTGTGGACTTTGGCCACACAATCTGGGAATTGAGATAAAGATCTATGGGTATTATTGGGAAATAATATGGGACATGGTGTGTGAAGAATTTCTAATTTCTAGTTGGGCACAACAATATACATGATAAAATGACAGTGTCTGTTGGAGAAGGTGGTCCACGATGGATATAAGTTTCCTTATAGCATGCCCTTGTAGGAATTGTTCTCCTTTAGGACAATATTGATTCTTGAATGAGTGGTTGACAATATCACATTACGTTAATGTACAAGTTGTCTTGCATGCACACTCTAATTTTACAACTGCTTGTGTTTTCAAGGTCCAGGGTAACCTGTTATATTGTTGCTTGTTCTGTCTTTCTGTATTCCCAAGATAAATATTTTAAGTGGCTAGGTTTTGTTCCTTACAAAAGGATCTCTGAGTAAAGTTATATCAGTTGCATTTTGTCCCCGCTACAGCTGTTTACCTCAATACTATACCATTGGCTGCTTTGATTTAGACTTTTGACTATAATGGCAGTTTGCAGGGCAAGATGGTTTGTTACACAAAATGACTATATAAGGTATATATAGCATCTTGGCTTTTACTTTGTGTAGAAGTCCATTTTATTTTTGAGGAATGATTAAATTAGCCAAATTTGGCTTTGTCATGGATGTTTAGGCTAGAAATTATCCTCACCACTCTTAATGATCTAAAATTTTCATACTTCGGATTAATTTCTTTGAACCTATAAAGACTAGATATATCGAAAGGATTTGAATCTATGCTGCTGAATTTGAGTTGCTTTTTCAATTCCATTGCTAGTAAGTGGGAAATAAAATAGGTTCGTTGAAGTTTCATTCCAAATATGTGTGAATTAGATGCCATTTATAGCTTCTTTTCAAGGTGTTCCATTTTGTTTCAGCTATTGTATTGCTTAATCTTAAGAAAGATCTAGTCCTAAAGTTATGCATGTTTTAGGTATTAATCTGCCAATTTAATTCTTTTTCCAATGCTTTAACCAGATGGCCCGGTTACCTGAGGGCATCACTGAATTGTTGCACCATGATGAGCTACCTGTTCCTTTGGTGAGTACTTCTAAGATAATCAGTGTAGCTTCTCTTGCTCAACTTCTTTGTTAAAATTTCTATATTCTCCAACAGATCCCATATCATAAACAATCTTTCTATAAGGTTTAATTTGAACAAGAAATGGTTCTGATAGGTATCTGTGTTGAACACATTTTTTTCTTTTTTACATAGAAATTTAGAATAAATATACTTATGAATTTGTATCATTTGTTACATCAAGAGCCTTGCATATGCATGAGAACATTTTAAAATGCCAATCACCATGATAGGTATCTAACTGTATTGCATTTTGTAGATCAAATGTCGGAATGTCATTGTTCTTTCTGCAACAACTGTTCCTGAATTGGACCTGCAGTGGGAATGCTTATCAGAATTGCAAAAAGACAACAATCTTTTGCAAGTGAAGCCACCTTATGTGTCAAAATACTTACGGACAACAGTCTCAGAAGTAAGTCTTAGAACTTTCTGATATTTTATATCATATGTTAATCTATTTAGAACTATGTTACCCCATGTTTCCGGGACGGGGACAGCAGGGGACGGGGTGACGCGTTTTGGGGATGGGGATGGGGATGGGGATGAGAGGGAGGCCATTTTTAGGGGACGGCTATTAAAAAATATAGAAATTTTCAAATAGTCATATGATAAGGCAATCATCATACACATCATAGAACCTTAACACGTAAAATTTGCTAATCACCTCTTACCTAGCAATGGATAAAACCTCCCTGGCAACAATGTCAATTTGTTGGGTCCCAAAATCGCTGCTCACACTCCTAGAGGAATCAATTTGTTTCCAGGCCAAGAGAATGTTGTCTCAAAGGGGGATTGACCAACTCATCAACATAATGTGTGTGATTTAAGGCCAATTATTGAGAGTGGATATTCTCTCCTTCACTTCGGGCTTAGCTAGACCCACGTGGGTGTTCTTAGAGGTATCCTTAATAGGATTAGTCACAATTGAGGATAAACAATCTAAAAGCATTGCAGTTGTACCCAATGTATGCTTGTCCCCAAAGTTGTGACTAGACTAAAGACTGACCTACTACACATATAACCTCTTTTAAGTTGATATGAACATCATTGCATAATTGCAAGATGTGAGTATGCAAAGCATGATTCCTTAGGATAAAAACTATTATGGCTCACTATAGATACATCCTTGGATTAATTATTGAATCATGAGGTGTATACAAACTATTAAACTACTCCTAAACTACTGGTGAAATATGTTTTTTGTTTTGAGCGTATGGTTGATTGTAAACTTGCACAACAAGTGCTTAATCTAGTGGGTTATAGAGTCATGGATTGCCAAGAGAAAAAACACACTGAAATCACAATTGAATATAAGCTATGCATATATAGACACAAGAGATATAACATCAAACAATAGAACATACTTAATAATTCCTCTCCAAACTGCATAAATCCAAATGGAATAAAGATGAGACCATTACGAACAATGCTTGTAATGAATTAAAATGCCGTGACATTTATCAAATCTTTATTACAATCATACTAACAAATGTGGCGAGAGGAAACCCAAAGCTATAATGTTGTCACAATTCGTTACATAGAAGTTCCCTTGAAGATCTACAAATGGACAAGAGGACTTTTAGTTACAAGCACCATTTACAATACATTGACCTCTCTATGATCTACAAAACATGTTGCCTTGTAGGTGATTGGACTTGCAAGAGTTGAAACCCTAGATAATCATTGACACTTGTCATGTGGAAATGCATAAATTATCGATTGCTTGTTTGGAGAACAAATTTGTGTATATAGCATTTTGTTTGGTCACTCAGTTGCTTGCAAGAATTCAATAGAGAACAAGAGGTCATAAATGTGGCGTGCAAGACAAGTGAATTTAATGTCCCCTTTTCGGCGTGATCTTGTTTGCAGTGTTAGCCTATTTCTTGGACCTTATTAGGCCTAAGCTTTGGATTAGTTAGAGGGTGATGGTACCTTCTGGAAGTTCGATTCGATTTCATTTTACGAGATCGTGGATGAGCTCATTACGGGGCCTTGGCAGTCACGGGGAGTTTCTTTGCTTGTGACATTAGTTAGTTGAGAATTGAGGGAGATAGGCTTACTTAAGTGATTTAAGTTATATTTTAACTTAAAGTCTTTTTATAAAGTCAAATTGCCTTTATAATTCTTATATCACTTAAATAAAGTCTAAAGTGAATATTTTAAGTTATATCTTTTAATCACTTAAAGGAGGCGCCTAAAATCAAAGTCTAGACTATGGAAAGTGACTTAAGTTTATTTTCCATAAATTTAAATGATCTAAAACCCTAAAAGGTACAGCCTTCTTAGGTTTTCACCTCCTTTGCTTTATAAGGGATTTGGGCAATGAGAAACTCATCTTTTTGAATATTTCAACTTTGCCTTGGAGGTTTTTCCCTTGCTTTCAGCCTGTGATCAGGTTTGCAGCAAATCCACCATTGGAGAACGAAATCTCTTCAGTGTGAGCACTTGTGAAGTTGTGAAAGATCAGCTGAATTAGTGCAGATTGAGAGAGCTTCATTTCAGAAGTTCTGCAGTGCTTCAACATATTTTTGTAGTGTTCTTCATCAAAAACAGAGGGTTTATTAGTTGCTGTTCTTCCTTCACCATGGCAGACTTCATGGCTGTTTGGGTGTACCTTCAGAGATGGTTTTTGATGCTTTTTGTTTGAAAGGGCGTGGCACTTGCAAGGAAGGTTTTTTGGGCTTTTTGGAGAAACGTCTTCTTTCTGAGGATCTCTCTTCATGAACTTGGGCGCCCTACCTATACTTCTCTCTGGCTTCAGTTTCAAAATAAACTTTGCAATCTGTAACTCTCTACTCCAGTTTTCGTCAGTTCTTCACTATGCTGGTCGGATTTCTTATTTAAAAAAATCTGGAGGCTTTCGGGTATGTTTGTTTGTTTTAAATCCATTGTTGATGATAATAAACACCTTCTACAATTCCAGTTTGATTAAATTTGCTGATTTTTCGATACATGAGCTTTTTATATGATCGCCCTTCTCTTACGGCGTCTCTGACCCTACCTATACTTCTCTCTGGCTTCAGTTTCAGAATAAACTTTGCAATCTGTAACTCTCTACTCCAGTTTTCGTCAGTTCTTCACTATGCTGATTGGATTTCTTATTTAAAAAATCTGGAGGCTTTCGGGTATGTTTGTATGTTTTAAATCCATTGTTGATGATAATAAACACCTTCTACAATTTTAGTTTGATTAAATTAGCTCAAGTTTTCATTCTGTGAGCTTTTATATGATGCGCCCCTTCTCTTCTTTCTACAAAATTTCTCTAATAAACTAAAAAACACAAATAGACTTAAAAACAAGACAAGGGTTTGAGCAGTGAGCTAGCAAGGCTCATCACGAATTTCCGCGTTGTGAGATGGATGATCTAGAATAGGCTTCGAGATCATAGGCAACTGAACTTAACCACCACATTCATGGCAAATTAGACGGCTTCATCATCCATTGTGAAATTGCCTGTAGATCCATGCCCTCAGGATGAGCAATGATTTTTAGGTGGAAAAATCCTCTTGGAGTAGCTGCAAGAGTCAAATTTGGTCATCAATGGCATATTGGGAAGATTTGGCAAGTGATGGAGGCAATTTGGAAGAATTGCAGAAGTTCAATATAGGGTTGGAGGTTAGAATAGGGGATGTTTTCATGTCATGACTAGAGGTTAGGATATGACATGACAATAGAAGTTTGAAAGTCCATCAATACTTTGTAGAAGGATGAAGTAATCAAAGGAAGCAATATTGGAGAATTGTGGGATCTTGCTGCAGAACTGGAGGTTAGGGTGGGACGTTGAATGGAAGTCTGAAGTTCATTGCAAGTCTGTAGGAAAAGGATAGGAGAGAATGTGGGAAAAGATGGAAGGATGGAGGTGTGGGCTTTCATTGTGGGGTTGGAGGTGTTGAAAATAGGGATGAAGGTTCAGAAGTTCATCAAAACATCACAAAACAGGTGGAAAGGAGCGGCAAAGCCATTGGGCAACTTTGTGGGAATATGATGTGGAATTGGTAGTTGGAAGTGGAGGGGAAACAGTTTGAGTTTGTTAGAAACTTGCAGGTCCACAAAAGGTTGAAATGGGAAAGGAGCAAAAAACAATTGGAGGTTGGGATGCTTGGATTTGAAAATGGATGTGTAATAACACCCCTTATTTTTACTTTTTTGGGAAATGTGATCAACAACACGAACATAAAAAAGGTGGTTTTTTGCTGACATTAAGTCTTATACATTTTTTCAATACCCAAGCAGTAGCTGATTCAATGTTCAGTGAACAATCATTCAAAGTAAGGCTTCAATTCATGAAATGAACATACATATTAAACACCATATGAAATACCTCTATTCAGGAGTCAATAATGAGCAGTATAAGTCTGATTTCCCAATTTAAATTGCTGCTACAGGTTGACAAGGAAATTCTGAGTGTTAACAGGTCTGATTTTTGACTGTTGTAAGCATGAACAGCAAGGGAACCCTTGACTCAACTCTTCAAATTATTCCATAAACACCTGCAGCTGGTTACACACCAATATAATCACTCCCAGCAGTGCACAGTCCAAATCAAATAGCAGATTTAAGGGGAAACAAAAGTCTGAGAGTCAAAGCAGCCACTTCTCATACATTTCCAGGTGCTGCAGCAGGTCTGAAATGAAAAGAGGGAGCTATAGCATGTCTGCTATTTCTTTTGTAGGTTAAGGCAACTTTAAATCAATGAAACCCACCTGCAGTTATCACATATGTTCCCTCCTGATAACTCAGATCAGTATTCCACTCACCCAGCAGCCTACAACAACCTCTAAAATACTTGGACAACACACTTTGCAGGTCTGTTAACTGTTTCCAGCCATGTCCAGGTCTGTTATGCACCTCCCAGTCATACCCAACATTCATTTGGAGTCAATAATGAACAATGTGGGTCTGATATACCCAATTTAATTATTGCTACAGGTCTGATATGTAAATATGAGAAATGGCAGGTCTGATAATTGACTGTTACAAGCCAAACAAGAAGGAAAACCTCTGGTAACAACCTCCAACATCATCAAAGACACCCCACCATTGGTCACGATTAACTTATACACTCCCAGCTTTGCCCATCAGCCTCCAAATCACTAATTTTCTTGCATAATAAAACAGGTATAGCCAACTAGGGCATCACCCAGAATCACAAATGGAACGGCCAGCAGAAAGAAACTCTACAACACCATCAAAAAACACAACAAAATTCTTTGCAATAATCTCCAATACAAATCCCCAAAACCTGCAATCAAAACACTTTAAGAGAATCTTCTTTTTGAAACCTTAGAAACTAGAACTATGAAAGCAATGGTGATTCCTGAGGTAGAATCACTCCAAACCAGCTAGGGATCGTCTCTTAGATCCAAAACCAGCTAGGGATCGTCTCTTAGATCCAAAACCAGCTATGTTCCACGGCGTTTCGGGGACGGGGATGGGGGGACGACAGGGGACGCGTTTCGGGGATGGCAGTCCGAGGGCAGATTTTTGGGGACGGCGGGGGGACGGCGATATAGGAATATATATATATATATATATAGAGAGAGAGAGAGAGAGAGAGAGAGAGAGAGAGAGAGAGAGCAATTTGAAATATCAAATATGTGCAACAATATCAATATGACAATATGTGCATAGATAAAGAGTATAACAGTAGTATAACAGTAGTATAACAGTGATATAACAGCGATATAAAGATAAAGGTAAACACTAACAGCAATGCCAATAACTTAACTATTAAATATAAAAGCATTTTGTTCAATTTTAGGTTGAACGACTAAAGTAAATATAATAATATTTTATTATTTAGTCAATGCCGTTCAAATGGGGATAAAACATTTTTATCAAATATAATGAAATATTTATAAAACATTTAATATTTAATATTTAATATTTGATAAAACATTTAATATTTATCAATTATGAAGCAATTTTTATTTAATTTGACAATAAAATTAAATAGTTTGTTTAAAAATTAGATGTTTTATCAAATATAATGAAATATTAAATGTTTTATATTATAAACAATTTTATTTAATGAAATATTTAATATTTATCGAGTAATTTTATTTAATTTGACAATAAAATTAAATAGTTTATTTAAAAATTAAATGTTTTTATCAAATATAATGAAATATTTAATATTTATCAACAATTTTTATTTAATTTGTAAAAGTAAAACATTTTTTACTTTGACTAAAGGGGGCCTTTGGCGTCCCAATCTATTCAGGGGACTCTAGCCGTCCCTATTCGGGGATGCTTAGGCGTCACTTACATTCTAGTCCCTTTTTGGGGACACATTTCTTGCCATTTCCCAATTTTTTGAAAATCGGGGCGCTGGGGATGTCCCCTGCTATCCCCCTGTCCCCAAAATGCCATAGGGGACAGGGACGTAGGGTTTGGGCAGGGGGATGTGTCCCTGTGTAACACAGAAAACCAGTGATTTGATGAGGGTATTCATCCTCAATCAATTCTTGGAAGAACTTCTCTGTTCACTCCAACAACATCCTATTATGTGTGCAAACTTGAATAATCTGAATAATCCAACAACATCCTTTGATGGTTTTTTGCTGCTTTTTCAAAAAAATGCTTTTTGTTTTTTTGTTGCTTTTTTGCTTTTTCGAAAAACACCTTTATGCTTTTACCCGGAAAAGTGTTTTTTAAATAACTTTAGTTCCGTTTTTCCCTAGGCATCCAACATGGGGAAATAACCTTTTCACTTTATAATATTTAACACTAAAGTAATATTAAAACATTACTTTATAACTTTGGAGTGTGAATGTTAAAATAATTTCCAACCATCTTCTGAAAGCAGATGAGACATCGAGAGAAATGGAAGGTATGCACCAAGCCTCACGATGACAAGGAAGATGTCGGGATGCCAAATGGCCACTTACTAAAAAATATTGTGTTCTCCAAGGAATGGAGAACAACCTAGATAATAAAATGCAACAAGAACATCACCACCATCACGAGAATGATAGAACACCAACACACCACTGGACGTTGAGAAAAATCACCACTAAGCTCTCCAAGAACCTTGGAGCCCAAATTGGAAGCCGAAAATAACATCTAAAAGCTTTATATGACTCCCTCTAAACCTCCTGAGCTCACTGGTAACATCAATTTACCCCTCTGAATATATTACACAAACCCGGTAGTGCCAATTGTAAATAAGAGAACCCCAAAAAAGGGACATTATAGGATGAAGGAAGATGTTTGTGGAACCTTGCGAGGTCTGAGGAAACAAAGGAGAGGACAAGGATTGTGGAATTGGTGGAAGGAAAGGAAGAAGTCTAGAAGTCTGCAAATGCAAAGCACATGAAACTTGACTAGAAGTTGGGAGCAGAAAAAGAGTTTGGTTAGTCTGCAGGTCCCTAAATGGATGAAAAGGGGAAGAACCGCAGATAAAGGGAGAATGTGGGGATGCAAAAGAGGATGGGGCTTGGAAGTACGGACAAGAACATGTTCGAGATGTTTATTTAAAACATAAACTAATGGAAAGAAGGAAAAGAGGATGGAGGGACTCGATAGACTTTGTGGAAATTTCATGTGGGATTGGTGGATTAGGATAGGAGGTAGACAACAAAAAGTTAGAGAAATAGTCCATAAAAAACTTCACAAGTGCGAAAAGTTGAAATTATGTCCCCAATTTTAGCTTCAGCTCTTCATTTGATTTAGCCTATTTACGGAAACTCGTAGGCTAAGCAGAAGCTCAAATCAGGGTTTCCAAACTTCTTGGAGGATGTTTTCGTCTTTTTGCGAAGTCTTCTTTTGGAATTGTTGAACTTGGATTGCGGATTCCTTCTGGGTTTTCTGAGAGCTTCGCATTGGTGGCTTCAGTTCGACATTCTGAGCAATTACATGAATTTACTATTTTTAGTAAATTCTATTTTTAGCAGTTGACTTGTTGACTCCTAATCAGTTGGCTCCACTTTGGCAGTCGGTTCAGACGGTATGGTTGAATTTGGCTTTTCATGCGTTTCCATGGTGATATAAGATATTTTATATTATAATGTTATAATTTAACATTATAATTCCTTGTTCTAGCATCATGAATTAATATTGTTTTTAAAAGGGGGACATTGAAGGGTATTTTCACATGGAGGAAATATTTTAATATTTCTAAAGCCAAATATTGCTCAAGGAGTTTGGATGCCAACTTTGGGTGAGCCAAATATTTTATTTAAAAAGTGAAATTTATCTTCTTAAGCAAGTACGCCATCCTGAGGGTGAAGACAAAAGACAAGTCAATGACCTAAAAGAATCTTTGAGGTGGCGCCCTTCTTGGAAGTTTCTAGAAAGCTCTTCTAAAGTTATAAATTGGAGCTCGGGGTCCTCATTTTGTTGATCTGATGAATTTGCAAAGTTATGCTGCCGGATTGGCTTTGGGATTGCTTCGAGGAATGAATGCCTCCTAGCCTTGGCTCGACTTCTTGCTTGAAAGACAGCAACTAGTTGAGAGGTTTAGTTGTAATTGGTTTCCTTTCATTGTAGTTGGTTCTTCTCACATTCCGTAGTTGAGTTATTGTATTTTCTGTCAATTTTAGAGTTGCTGATTTGTATGGCTGTAGGTTGTTTTTACTCACAACTCAAGAAACATAAATAATATTGTTTTGGGTACTGTTCCAATCTATTTTCCTATGTAGGGCGACCATATGTGCAAGTTTCCAGAATTTTATTTGAAGTCTATGAATTATCTACAGTAAATCGCCCTTGCTTGCAGGCAATTTCACTTTGTAAGTGCTTTGGAAGTCGTGCAAAATAAATAGGGGTCTTTGTGAGAAGTTTTTGTGATCCATCTTCATTGTCATCATCATTAGAATGTTTTGCAACTGATTTCAAGTTAAATGAGCGAGTATTGAGAGAGATATGAGCATTTAAGTGAGTTCTGGAGTTGCTGTTTTCACCATTCTTAACTGCAGATCTGTCATATCAGACTTAGTAAAATTATTAATAGGGCTAGGATTGTCTGTCTTAGTCATATTAATCGTTCTGGAGTAGCTCTACATTTCAGCAGTGTGATTATCACTCTAATCCATCGTGCTTGCAGGAGATATATTACATTGTAAGGCTGTTAGTAGTACTAACCAGCCAATATTCACATTTGTAAGCTCTTATTTATATTTCCTACATTTCGTGGAAGAGACTGATCCTTGCCCAGTCTATTGTCTTTCTTTATATCTCCGTCATATGGTAGCTCCCATTCCGTCTCGGGTTGGAAAGCACATTCTTGACGTCGAGAACTTCAACATTCTTGCTTATTTCCCTTAATTGCATTGTAATTCTTAGCACTCCACCATATGGTCGCCTCCTTTCCATACTAGATTGGGTAGCACATGCTTGGTGTTGAGTTTGTTTCCAGTACTTGTAGCGTAGAAGATCCTCTGACCATATGATCGTCCTTTGCGGACACATTCTTGGTTAGAGTTACCTTCAGTTGCATTTTGTTTAAGGCACTGGCGATCCTCTTGCCATATGACAGCCTCTCTCTTGTTGAGATTGAGTGCGCATTCTTAGCAACGAGTTATTTGTAATCTGCTGGTCTGAATTATCTAACCCTAACGGGTGCTCTCTGCATTGTTGTGTACTTGGTAAAAATAAAAAAAATTGGCTGGAATATTTCCAAAAATGGCCAAAACCTTGCTCAAACTTAGATTTTTTTTGGATTTTTGCAACTTCCAACATCTGATAGGAACATGGGGATGATGTGGAACAACATTTAGGCAAATTTGACAAAGGGAGACCTATTTAAATATTTCTCAGATAGGTTATAGATAATGGAAAAAATGAGGCCCAATGCATAAGAGGACTGGGACTCGAGCAAATTTTTGCATTGTCAAATTGAGTCCCAACAAGCTGTTGGTCTTTCCTAGTTATCAATTCCATGATTGTCCAGAATTTTTTGGACTGGCTAGATTTGTTTGATTTGGTCTGGATTTTTCAATTTCTATAGAAATTTTATTGAGTTGTTTTGAAAATTCCAATTTTTTTAATCTCTTGAATGAATTGAATTTTCGAACCCTAGAACGATGTGATTTTTATTACCACAAAAAACGTTCCAGTGATATTTATTAAGCCTTTAAGGGTGCAAGCTCTTAATGCTGTTCAGTTTACCAAAATAAAATTTAAATCAATTTGATCTCTTTTTCACAGCTAAATTTCTTAATGCCTTAGGCATCTTCTTCATTGTTATTTCATGACTGGAACTATATCTTTGTGATTCTCTAAAAAATGTTTCTTCTAATTCTCTTATCATTTGATTGGTCTATATTTTTCAGGTAGAAATTGCAGAGCCACTTTCAAAAATAGACACTGAGTTTCCTGATCTTTCTATTGGTATGAATCTCCTAACATCTTTGACTGATATCTCAATTGTAATTACAAAATACTCCAAAATGTAAATCCTTGTAACTGTTGCTGAAAGATATGCAGCTTAGAAACTAATAAAAAAGGAAGATATATTGATGAGATTGTAGCTCATGCAGTAGACTGAATCAACATTTCGAATCACGCTTGCTGATCCATCATGTTGATATGTAATGATAAGATATATTGATGTTAGATCTGATCCTTTTTTCATCTTTCTATTTTTATTGCTTCATGATCTGTTTATGGGTTGATTTTGCAGGTTGTTACCGTGAATCACGAATAGCGTTTCATGCAAAGATGCCAAACCAGCGGATCCAACCAACAGTGGTGGTAACATTTGTTGGAAAGGTAGCTTCTGAGATTTTCATGTGCAGTCAATAAAAATAAGTTAGCATCATTTTTTGTTTTTTCTGGCCTAATGTTTTTCGTGAAGTGTTCTCATGGACTTTCTTTTCCATCACACTACTAGAGATGTGGGAGCAGGCGAATGCAAATTTTTGGATATGCATCATGGAGTAGTTTTGTTGATAAAATTTCTTTATTAAAAAATTCTTGATTCCTTTCATTTATTTATCTACCAGATGGCTCATGTTGCACTACTTGAATTTAAAAGTATTCAAAGGCATCATTACTGTATAATCTATAATTTTGATTATTGCTAATGTAAATGAGAGAAAGGTCATGTATGAAATGACCACTCATGGGCGAATAGGTCTTTGAAGGATGACTTGGGTATTAAATACCACAGCCAGTTTAAAAACCCACGAAAATAAATTTTTTGAATAGAATA